>OOFJ01078150.1:0-12259 GCA_900323375.1 Benthosema glaciale
ACACCCGTGTGAACTGAGTGGTGTGAGGTCTTATACGGACTGGCGTCGTTGAAGATTCTAAGATGCCTGTGTTTATAACGTTTCCTCAGACATTGTGTTGAGGCCATACACCCGAATCTTCTTTTTGATATATACATCTTCCAAATGGGTCCCATATCAGGACATCTTCAGGACATCTTTTCAAGATGATCCAATACTTGTGATTGATTCTCTGATTGCATCCCCTTTTATACGCACTGTCCAGCACTGGTCTGATGTAACGTTTTACGTACTAGTCTTCACATGACTCTTATGTAATGATTCCTACCCGTTTGAACTCAAATGACTTCATACCTGTCTACGGTGGACAGGGTGTGACACGGGACGTTTCGAGTCCACACCAAAGTTTGTCCACACCAAAGCTGGTTATAGGAGTGGTGTTTCACACCACTCAAAAAGAATGACGTGTGGGCGGATGGGTGGCTTCACAAACGTTACATCTGATTTGATTGGCCAAGCTTCACGTGACGTAACCAGTACATTGTGGTCCTTCACCAGGTCGCCAATGCTTTTTTAACCCATGTTTTTTTTTATTTATGCAGAAAATAAGGTCTGGCATAAGTAATTTCTGCAATGGCCTACAAGCGTCATTCCTGTATCATTTCCCCTCTGCCACCTCAGATGTCTAAGGATGCCCTGGCAGGTCTGGGTCCCAGTCTGAGGAGTCTCTTCCTCGAAGGGAACCAGCTAGAGGAGATACCCGACCTACACCCCCTGACCTCTCTGGAGGTCATCAACCTGGCTGAAAACCCCCTGCTTTGTGACTGCCCCCTGCTGCCACTACGCATGTAAGACACACACAGGCATAGAGTGTAGGAAGATGTACAACTGAAACTATTTAATTTCCTCCAGATCACTCAATGTGGTATAATTAATACTCAAGATGCTAGATATTTTCCCCAAAGTCAAACATCACAATATTTATGTTGGTCATAATTTTGCAGCCTTAACAGATACAGACATGAACACATAGTATACACATTTAAATTTGCAGAAACCTCCACTCCAAGGACCCTCAATAGTCATGACCTCTGGTTGTGCCTCCCCCATTGTGAATATCAAAAAACAATTATTGCCAATCTACAAGCTAACATCATGACATCATGTGAGCTTGCAGATCACTTTCGTTAATGGCAATCACACACACTCTACAGGGATGGCAAGCATCTTGTATAATTGTACTAGTTTTCCCCATTTCCTCCCCTTTCCAATTTGTGCCCTCTGGTGGCCTTTCCTGTTTAAATAAAATATTCTTATTGTTGGAACCTGGTATGTTTTATTCCAGATGGATTGAGAAAGTCAACCTGAAGGTGCGTGCCACCTGTGCCAACCCTCCTGAGCTCCGGGGTCGCAGGGTCAAGGATGTGCATATCTTCAAGGCCTGCCCTGGGGGTGAGAGTCTCCCCTCCACCCCCGTCCTGCTTACCCCAAAGATCACCAAGGCGCCCAAGTCAACAAAGCCTAAGCCTGCACATCTCAATGGCCCTCATCACACCAAAATGCTCAAAGTGAAAGCCAAGCCTCGCAAGAGTCACACCCTGACCACCAAGAAACCAGCAAATAGAAGCAAGACAGCTTGAAACTGCCTGTGGGGGGATGAGCACCCTCTGGGTTCTGTACCCAAGATCAGTGAACTGTGCACAGCTCCGCCTGAGTTTAATTCACACATTGAGCTCAGCTTTTTTATTACATTTCCGTTGTTAAACCCACCATCCAAGAAAACTTTAAAGAACATTTATGCCTCTTTAAAAGGCAAACAAAGTTGACTGATTCATTCTCATTGTTCTCTCATTAGTATGTGGTGTGTGAAGAGATGAGGGCAGGGGGATCAAACTATCCAGATCAGGTATTTTAGACATCTTTTACAATTATGCATTGCTTTACCTTCGTACAATTAGCCATGCAGTTACAGCTGAAAATACAACCACAAGCTGCTTCATTCAAGCAGGCTCTTGGAGAATGGTCCATTAGCTTTGGTGATAAAAGCCAATTCACCAGCTTATAGTTGTTTAGAAATACTTATTATGATCAACCAAATGGTCTCTTACAGTATATTACTGTTTAGGCATTTCTAGGGAACATGTTTTACTTCTGGGGCATCTACAGCTTCAGGCTAACGTACCTTCTTAACCACTACACTATCCCCCTTTTTAAAACAGCTCCTCGCCACTCGCCCTACACACTTCCACTTGGTTGGAAGTGTGTAAGGCGAGTGGCGAGGAGATACTGTAGTTTCAAAAAGGGCCCATGACTGACTATTCACACAGCAGTCATTTTGCTCTTAAGTCATACTTGGGAACCTCGGCGGGGTGGCGCTTCTACCAACCCGCAAATACAGCGTGAGAGCAAAATGGCCGCTGTGTGAATATAGTCAATGGATAGTCTCTTCTTGTACGCAAAGTATTACATTTACTGGTTTTGTGAAAGTCATTTCAAGCATCTTTAAAATCAGCTTTGGTACAGCATTTTAATCAATGGTTAATATATTTACCATTATCATACCGTGATGTAAAAGAACAAGAAGAAATAAACATAATACAACATAAGAATGTCAGTAGTAGTGTCCTTACAATCAAGATCTATACTCTTTTAAACCTTGTGTGTATCAGGCGAAATGTCAGTGTTCCATTGCTTCTGCTTCCTCTTGCTGCTCTGCCTGCTTCTTTGCGTCATTTACATCCATCTGGTTCTGCTCCATCAAGTCTGTCCCGCCAGTCGGCTCCACATCTGCTGTGGTCTCCTGCTCGTTGCTTTGCCCTTCTGCCCTCTCAGTACCGTCCCCTGCGTCTAACGTCTTTTCCGCAGGGCTCTGGATGCTCCTGGTCTCCACTTCTTGGTCCAAATTCTGTTTCTGCTCTCTGAACTTGTCCGTTCTGCTTACATCTGTCGTGTATCCCTCCCCCTGTCCATGTTCACTTTGGACCTTGCGCTCCTCCTGTCCCGGCTCTGTCATATGAACATCTTCCACTCTCTGCTCTCTCTCTGTCCCACTTTGCCCCGCAGCCGACTCCACATTTTCTCCAGTCTTCCGTTCGTCTCTTTGCACTTCCGGCCTCCCCGTACCGTCCCCTCCCTGTTCTCCTGCGTCCAACTTCTTTTCAGGGGGGATCTGGATGCTTCTGGTCTCCTCTTCTTGGTCCAACTTCTGTCTCTGCTTTAAGTCGACGCTGTCCTCATTTCCGCTCGGCTCTGCGTCTCTCTCGTTTGCAGTCTCCTCTTTCTTCAAGCACGCTCTTCCTCCCACTAAGTGGCTAGCCTTCGTGTCACACTCTTCCTTCATTTGGCCATCCGCCTTTCCCTCGTATTCCCCCGTCTTGGACTGTGCCTCCGCTTGGCCCTCCTGCTTCACATTGGCCAGAGGGGGTGGAGCGATGGGAGTGAGCGAAGCAGAGATGGGGCACTCCACCTCCAACTCCTCCACCTTCACCTGCACAGCAACGACTGGTGAAACAGGATGGGAGAGGTGGTTTCAGTCAATGACTAAAACGTTGTTTAATATCGCTGTCTGGCAGTCGAATATTCTTCATAGAACAAACAACCCGTTATATTATATACAAATATGTTTTTTTAATATGAAATATTGTTTAAAACTTCAAGGCGGCAGACCTCTTTTATCTTGCTGAGAAACATGCTTCTCTGACGAGATAAAAATGAATGATTTCTGCTTTATATCTTATTCTATAGCCTCATTTTAATAACAAATTTAAGTTACAAAGCATGTACATGCATCTGTGATGAACAGAGTGTCAATCTTTTCTTGGCACAAAACGTGAAATTATAATCAAACCAATCCAATCAGTCAGATTTAGCATAGCTTACAATTTTGTAATGGTTTTGTTTCAATAACATTGAGGCATACCAAAAAGAATTTTACCCCTGAAGGACAACTACAGAGTTTTACATTGCTTCTTTGTCTGCCAAAAGCATCACCTGTTTTTTAGCTCAATTAAAGTGAGGTGTGATTCCCATGTGTGCATTCAGTCTAGCTTTCTATTCTGTGCTGAGCAAGGGAGGGGCGTAACTTGAAGCTAACTAGTAATCTGCAAATGGATGATTGTGATTAATATTCTTGTTTTAATTCAAATCTTATTTTTTGCAGTCAAATATTCCTTTACTTTTTATGTTCAAATAAACATTTGAATATGGGATATTTGTTGACAGCCCTAATAGGGACGCCAGGTTGAGAGTCGGTGGGTTTTATAAATGTTTAACCATTGAAAAGATAGTTGTTAGAAAGAGCTTGAGAATAAATAACTATATTGGATCCATTGGAACACATTTCCTAGAAAGTAACCGTTTTGGTCTGACAGTGAAGATATGGACAAAGAAAAGAACGTTTGTGACTAATGCCACAAAAACACTGTTGCTAATTGTTTCATTGTACTTACTCTCCTGCTCTTCTGGCTCTGTCTTGGGTACAACCAGTCTTGGTTCTGGAGGTGCAAGCCCCAGGGGACCATCGGGGCCCACAACGCCGGGATGCTGGAGGTCTGGAGTCTGGCACGAACCGTTATCCTCGTCAGACTGTTGTTCAATGCGGTTCGCCATTCTCTTCTCCCTCCTTTTCCCTTGAGTGGCGGAACAAGACGAGTAAAGAGACATTAGTCATTCTTTGAGAGGGAGTAGTTTCTTTTCTACAAGTATTCTTCACAGCCATCAACAGGATTCTGAGGCATTGCAAGGGAGACCAGCTACCTGGTCCTCCTCGGTCTGTTCCGTGACCTCCTTCCAGCTGGGTGTGAAAACCTCCCTGGGGAGGCGACCAGGAGGCATCCTTACTAGATGCCCAAACCACCTCAACTGTCTCCTTTCTACATAAAGGAGCAGTGGTTATACTCGAGTCTCATTCTCCGTCTCCACTTACCCCAGGGAACAAAAGTAACATCAATGCAAATTTGCGAGTTGATTTTCTCTTTGGCTGATAAATTACAAAAACATAACTAACCACTCTAACGTGTAAAGATATTAGGATGAGATTTTAGAAGTTTCATAGAAAAAAATGCTTCTGTTGTTTGTGATTCTTCCACTTTTGCACAACAACGACCAGGAGTCTAGTACACTACAAAATGTTTTTTTTAGGTGGAAGAACTTACTCTTCTTTCCCTTATACACGGGAGTCTTTGTTTTCTTGGGGCGCACTGCCTGGTTGTCTGCTGCGTCTTAAGAGATGGAACAAAGAATATGTCAGTTTTATATAGAAAAAATATTAAGTTGACAATACCATAGAGGGCAGAGGGTTGGGATATTGTAGTTCTCCATCTCTGGAAAGTTGAAACTGTTATCTTTCTATTGGTTACTTCAATGGGTTACAAGTACCACAACGAAGGCTCAGGGTACATCAGACCCTTGTTATATTGTTAGTAGGCTCTGTACAGCCGTAGAACCTCAACATAAGACCCTTACCAGGTGAGTAAGGAGGTTGGAGTTGGTATCCGGTGACATCACACCAGCCAACAGGGTAGATGTCTGGGGACTGGTGGTCCACCCACTGATCAAACTCCTCCTCCCAGCCGTCAAAGTGAATGAGAAGCAGGCGGCCCACACAGCGCCTCACAGTGGCCACACACACCAACCGCGGCTCCATGAGATCAGACGCCTCCAGCTTCATGTTGGGGGAGAAGCCATGTCCTGGGTAGTCCTGATTATACAATCAGATAATAATTAATAATAATAAGATGTTTCTTAGGACAATTACTGGTTAGGACAATGTCAACTTACAGTGTTGAATAGCAGTGGTGGTGCAGCTTTAGCTCCGGTTTCCTCCAAGTATCTTTTCCAGGTGAATGTCTCCGAGTCATAACCTGGTGGCAGAAATGTGTCACCCCCTTGAATTTTTTGGTGTGTTCATACAGGTATATTTGGACGAGACTGACATCATCAATATGTCAGAGATGCCGATGGAAGCTACACCAAGACAACATTCTTACACCCTGTCTTGTTAGTTTAAGTGGAGAGAGAATACGAGGATGTACCTGGAGGTACTGTGAGGGGGATGTTGTTCTTCTGGCAGAAGCCAGTGGGCAGGATGGCATGAGAGGAGGCGTGGTAACAAAACTTGTCCCCGCCGTTTCTCGGATCAGCACCATCTATGCTGACCATCAGATAGCCGTCCAACAACACCTGAGAGACAGACGGACGAGGAGGACAAGAGTGTCACAACTCACAAAATCAAGCCAATGCAAGGCAAATAATGGGCAGGGGGAGGCGTCTCTTACCTTGTGTACAGAAGCCACAAGGATGCTAACTAGGTTGAGCGGGTCTATAGCCTCTAGTTTCATTCCCTCCTCAAAGAATCCTCCTGCCATGTACACCACCCTGGGCTGTGAATCAGAGACGATACAACGAGTGATCCTGTGACCTTTTCTTTATGAAAACTAACACCTGATTTATACTTAGTTGTGTGACAGTAATGTATCTTCAATGGGATCTTCACTTTACCCTTTTAAACAGCATGGCAAAGGTGTCTGGCAGACCCTTCCGAGGAATTTCTGTTCTTTTAGCTGGAAGATAAGAATAAAATACCATGATGTGATGATGCAGGGTTGGATAGGGGTTGAATTTCTGTGTGGATGACTGTGGGTGCCATTTTTTGTATTTTGTAAAAAATAATACCGTTACATAAAATAAAAATAAATTTTATATGGTTAGTTGTAGAAAAGTTGAAAACAGTATGCCTCAAATTCCCTTTGTCTTTTCTATTCTCTCTTCATTTCACCCAGTATTGAAACATTTGTACTTGAGGGTTAACAGAGTGTATGGCTTCATACCTGGGACTTTAATGGTGTGTCCCACTTTGTTGGACCAGCTGATCGGGTGGAGGAGCGGGCTCCACATGTGGCACCAGAAATCTGGGGCGATTTTTTCTGGTCCATCAGGACTTGCGTCCTCATACAGCAGCCGAAGACGGCCCCCGATCACCTTCTCTACCACGGCCACTCGGGTCCGGGCAATGTGCTTGTTGTCCACCACTTCCACCCGCAAGCCTGGCTTGAATGAGCACTTCATGCTCTCTGCCAACTGTAGGGATAAGGATATTATTGCACTAAATTACCAACTGATACTGATTGCTGATAGTTTAAGAACTAAGTTCCACAGTGTGAAATTAGTTATGTTCATAAACTATCGGCAAACTATGACCAGATGTCCCCCTTTGCGTGGGACAGTCCCTCATTTCCTAGACTTTTCAGGCGTCCCACATCGTGTGGCATCAGTGCTCAAATTCCCTAATAGTTAGTCCCCTAATAGTTGGCTTTCTGTTGAAAAGCTCTCTGTCTCATGTGTTTTTGCAAAATTGTCCATTCATTGTCAATGGCATTTTACTTTGTGTAAGACAAGACAAAGTGTGTGCACACATACCAAAAGCTGTACATAGGAGGGGCTAGCGTCCCTCACAAATAAATAAAAGAAACTCATGCCTACCTTCATGTAGAAGTCGACAGGTAGAGTGAAGGCCCCAACCAGTTTCTTCATCAGATACTCTTTCCAATCAGGAATGTACTGCTGCACAGCTATAGAGACATTTCCTTTTCATAAGTTTCTTTGCTTGTTTCAAGGCGATTCATATTATAAAATGCATGCTAAAGGGGCAAATACACATACGAGGACCTACAACTCTAGGTGTGAATACTCACCTTGAGGTGGAACCAGCAACTTGCTGGTCATTGCACACCAACCGATTGGGTACAATTCCCCTGAACCGAGGTTGCACCAGAAATCATGGCTACTGTCGTATTCAAAGCCTTCATACCTTAACAGAGCTTTGTATCCTGGAGACAAGGACAGAGAGGTAGGCCATGGTGACACCAAGAATTATTACATTTCTTACATAACGTCACTTCCAGACTTAAGAAGTGCTACTTTGCTATAATGGCCTTATGGCCCAATGAATCCACACACCACACATACAGGTGTACAGTACAGACCTGCTAACTGAATGACAGTGGCGATCCAGTAGACTTTACTGGGCAGGACTGCGTTGGTGTTCAACACCTCCACCTTCATCCCTACACTGATGTCATCCCACTGGACACATAGGGGAGCCTGCAGGAAGGGTCAGAGTCAGAGAAAAACCCTTTTAGTCAAGGATATCAGCTGTGTTTAATGCTGGGATTGAAGATTACTCGAGATTACCACCAGCCTAGGTGCCTGGACCGCTCAGCCGGCCCAGGCTTTCAGTTAAATGTTTGGCACATTTTACAATAGTGATGATTCTCATCGGCATATCCAGAGTGACATGGGCAACTATATAAGTTACCTATTAATACACAAATAATACAAGTAATAATCAGTAGATTGGAGTCTGTGTGTGCAGATAGTGCTCAGTCAATGTTGCTGTGATGCTACAAGAATTAACAATGGGGAGGCGCTCGGGTAGCACAGTGGTAAAGAAGCTGCCCACCACCTTTCCGGTGGTTGTGGGTTCAAATCCACCTTTGTCGAGCATCTGTACACACACACACACTCCCTGTCAGCACTGGCAGGGAGTGTTGGGTCAGGGACAGGACGTAGGCTCTACGCCCTCACGGTTCAATGTGTGGGGGAAGAATCAATTAGCACAACGACCAAGTTGGGGTGAAAAAATATATAATTATGAATGAGTTCATATAAGAACAAACAGCAACAGAACAAACAGCAATGGCTAATAAAAAGAGTATAAAGAATCTCCTCCCAGTTCCAACTCACATGTCTGAAGCAGGAGACAGAAGCAGCCACAGATGTTTCCCTATCCAGGTAGGCCCCCCAGTCAAAGCCTGAGGTTAGAATAGAAATATAGTTACAATAACAACAGGCCACACAGATAAGGTTAAACAATACAACCCAATATCATAGGAAGACCCAATGAAGCTATACTACTGAAAAGAGAGCACAGCCAGTCAGAGAAGACGGTCAAATATGCATACTAGTGTATTGAATGAACTCAAGGGTTTCAGCGGTGCCTGTCTGGTGAAATCCATCTTGCATGTCTCCCCCCCTCCATTCCCTAGGTTTCCTGTCTCATAACACACAGTGTCACACTCATCTAAATCTAAATGCAAAAATAAAAGACTACAAAAGATAAAAACTCTGCGTTTTTCAACTGGTGGGTCATAACATAAGTCAAAATGTGGAAAATGTTCTGACAGGGAATACATTTGCTTCATGACTAAATGTTTTCTAGTATGGTTTACTATGGTGTCATAATACAGGAGCTGTATAGCTAATGATGAAACAGTCCTACCACATCATGCAACCGTCATGTTTATAGTCCAAAGTAAAGAAAGATTATAAATGTGATCATAATCTCTCACAAATAGCAGTGAAAGTGTGTGTGTGTGTGTCTGCTCTCACCACCTGGTCCAGTGATGGAAGGGGCCTTGGTCACCTTGGTCAGCAGCACTGTTGCTTTCTTTGATGGGGGTTTTCCCTAGGGAGACAAAGGCAATTAATGAGTTCCAATTAATGAGCATGTACATTTGCCATTTTCACTTTAATACGGAATACGGGCAAAGCTCTCATGGAAAAAGTATGGGAAGGTACCACTTATTAGATATATTTTGTAATTGAATACATTATTGGTTCATTATCTCTTGGCCAATGAACAATTGTGATGATCCCAGTTGGGAACATCTTGGAGATAAAAAGTTAGAGTGTCATCATTATATCATTACATTTGTTGATTTATAAATGACTCATTTCCCTCCCCCTCGTATTTGTGATGACCTGCATCTCCATTTCTCTTACCTGTAGACGTGCCAGTACGGAGGCCTTCTTAGAATTGGAGGAATAGGATCGTGAGCAGGAGACACTGCAGAAGCGTTTGGTCTTGGAGAAGAATGTACCAGTCATTCCACTAGTACCACACATCTCACACACAGCTGGAGAACAAATATTCACACAGCAGTCATTTTGTGCTTAAGATCATACCCGTCGACAAGCACACCAAGCATGTGAGCAGGGAGTAAGACATGTAAGACATTATTTAACAATAATGTCCGGGAATGGTCCAATTAAATCAACGTTATAATGTTGTAGTATATATGTAGTATACCTATACTACCAGGTACTATACGTACACCACCAGTACAGGCATATTTACCAGTACCTGGTAGTATAAACTCAAGTTCTTGCTCCCCTGTTGACATTTGCTCCTTACTTGGTCTGTCTTCCTTGACCTTTTTTCGAGAATGACATTTTTGAAAGTTTGTTTCCTCTGAGACTTCTTCACCTCCTAGCTCAGCCTCATCCAACTCAAACGGGGCCACGTCATGGTCTGTCTGTTGAGAGAAAAACATTATATATATGGTTAGTGTGTGAGGAATGGTTGAGTCTATGCAGACCCATTTTGGGCATACATGCACACGCAACCAAAAGAATATGTCCAATGCAACTAAAATGGCCATTGGTTGCACCAGTTGCACCTTACATTTACCAGGTCTGTGTGTTTACTGTATATGTGGGTGTGCAATGCATCCATTATAAATGATATGCTGGTGCATGCACCTTTTGACAAAGTTAGGCGCACCAGTGCTACCAACAAAAAAGTGAGTCTGGAGCCCTGCTATAGTGCCATGAGTTATTTTGTTAAGGGTGCATTTGTAACTCCTAATTTTTGTTGTGTTTCAAAATGATCATTAACGGTGACTGTAGGAGAGCTGTTGGCCTGCCCTTGATGCGAATCCTGTCCAGATTACATGTCCAGACTCTCCATTGTATGTCCCCTTCACAGCCAGCTATCTGGCTCATTTTGTATGTCTCTAAATACATGATGAATTAATGCTTTATGGTAAAGAAATGTACCCATTCTGCATACTGTTAATAAATAAATCAATCAATCAATCACATAGCCACATATGTAACGTCTCCCTCCGCTCATACTGTAAATGAGTTCCCCGAATCCCACCGCCTTACCATTCTGCCGCGTTTCAGAACTTGCGCATATTTTCCACTTAACTATACACAATTATTGCACACAATTCTTGCACATAGATTAACGGGTTGCAACAAGCATTTAAATTGTTTATTTAGTCAGCCGTTTCCATGTTTTTCAAGGAAGTTGTGGCCGCAGAGGCAACATTACACTGCCTCTACTGGTCAGATTTTGAATTGGATTTTCCAGCTGCATGTTCTTGGAAGAGCATTGGGCTGACCGTTACTTTTTGGATACGATGTGCGGAAAATATGCGATGGTTCTGAAACGTGGGGAAAAGGGAAGGCTGTGGGAACTTGGAGCTACAGTATGAGCGGAGGGAGAGGTTCCATATGGGGCTAGCTCAGACAGTAAAATAACACTCATCAGTAAAGTTTAAAAGAAGAGGACAGACTCTTAATAACACTGCAACCCAATTTCAAAATAAGTACTCATCGCACTCTCTCTGAAACAATGACTTACTGCAGGATTGGATTCTGTCTGGCCCAATGCTATGAGCTTTCTTTGGATCGGAGGAAGGCACTCGATGCAGCCCACTCCATTACAGGTGGAGCAGGTGGGTCGGATGAACACTGTTGGTACAGCCCCGGGCCTCAGCCTCAAGGTCCCGGAGGCAGCCAATGCTTTGAGCATGGAATAGGGCTGCTTCTGGTCAAAGTACTCCCTGCCAAAATGATCACTGCACAGGTGAGACCTGGGTGTTGCGGCCCAGTGGCTGCGGGTCCGCTGCACCTGTTTCTCCCATTTTCGGGACTCCTCTGGGTCTTTGGGGAATTTGTACAGAGTTACACCATCTTTTTCCGTTTTCCCACACCCGTAAGCCACACAGTGGTAGGGCATGGTGTCTTCTGTGGCGAAGTGAGTTGATGTTGGATCTAACAGCCCTCTCTTCTTCACAACTCTTGATGCAGCATACTGCGTTGCTTGTTATTGGTTCTGTAAGGAACAATGTTGATATTATAACCAGGGCACTCTTGAGAATGATCGAGAACCTCAGGAGGACAGGACACTGAGGGGGGTCATCCCTATGTTCCCCAGGTTCTATGTTCCCCAGGTTCTATGTTCCCCACTCAACCATAGGAGGTGGCTGTGGACAGTTCAGATGTCCGCCTTTAACATGTCATTATGGAAGCCATAAGTGTGTGTGTGCGCGCGAGCGCGCGAGCGAGAGAGAGAGAGAGATTGGATAGCCCAGTTTATTAGACTGAGATGTTAGAAAGCATCAACAGAGTAAAATCAAACCAGCACCAAAATAAAATGCTTGTTTCCATTTAGGCACTATGCATTCAATTCATATACATTCAATATCATCAC
>OOFJ01078155.1:10503-20808 GCA_900323375.1 Benthosema glaciale
TCTCCTCCTTGTACCTTAGAAGCGGAGCCTCCATGATGTTACGCAGTTTGAATGCGTCACTCTCCACCTCAAAGCTATGCCCAGTCACCTGGCCCAACAAACACACATTTAAATGAAAAAGTTACAACTTAGGCTGTTATATGAATTGAAGCCATTGAATAAATTGCATACAGAACTAGAAAAAAGATTCTCCAACAGCCTAGGTCAGGTAGGTTATTGTGGGCCAGCAATGTTTGGGCTACGGAAATCGGAATGCGCCAATCAGGATGGAACATGAAAAGCCTGTGTCTTAAACTGTCGAGAAATTACTGAGTTGCAGTGTTGCATGTTTTGGTACTCGGACATACACGGAGACAGACAGACAGACAGACAGACAGACAGACAGACAGACAGACAGACAGACAGACAGACAGACAGACAGACAGACAGACAGACAGACAGACAGACAGACAGACAGACAGACAGACAGACAGTAATAGTAATATATTTATATAATTATTTTTAAGCAGCTTCCTTGTGGTGCTATAATACAGTAGGTCAATGTTAAAAAGGGTGGCATTTGTTCCTCAACATAGTGTGAATGTGCGTGCAAAGTTTCACCGCAACCGGACGGACACGGCATTCATGATTTGTGGCATTTTGTTCAAAACAGGCCACTCCACCTTAGATGTCAATATTATCAGGATGGAATCTGACAGATCTGACTTGATCACATGACTATAGAGATGACATGCGTACAGATTTGGATACAATTTGCAGGAATAATATCACACACGGACGGCGGATGGGCGGACGGACAGAGTCCAAAACAGTCTCGGCAGAGACAATAACACATGAACATGACACATACTGTAGGCTCTGTCACATCAGTGAATATCTACAGTATTTGTGGTCGTCACCTCAGTGATCCTCCTCCAGTGGCGGTTCATCATGGCCTTGTTGGTCATCAGTTCCAGCAAGGGGCAGCACTCATTGAAATCATCAATAGTTTTTTTCAGGTCTAGAAAGGCCTGCCACTCCTTCAGGGCACGGGGCAGCTTACGACATCTGTAATTACAAGTCATTAGAAGAGGCTTTAAAACGTTTTATTTACAATGAACTCACACTAAGAGGAGCTGCGTGCGTGCGTGCGCGTTAAACACATTACTTATGTGCCTAGCAGCGTGTGTGTCAAATGGGACATTATTCAATTAGGCAGATATCATAGCAAAAGGTAACATAAAGGCTAACCACGCAGTAGCTCACAATGACAAGAATACTTTCTTCCTTAGACTGAAATATCTCTTTTCTCCTTTTTTTTCTGTCAGACTTCATTACCTTCTTCCATTTCCAGTGTGATGCGGGCACAAAGCACAGGCCACATTAAAGGACAGAGCCCGCAGATGAAGACGATGGGTGCAGAGAGATTGAAATCCCTCAGAGCATTCATGCAACTCAATGAAACACATTACACTATATAGCTTCAGGGGCAGGCCCAGACCATGGCGTGAGGTGATATTGAGGTGAAAAGCGACTACACAGCAAAGGTTATTCTTCTTCTCCTCCTCTTCTACACAGCAACACTTCTGCTCTGCTCCCTTTGTTTCTATGTTGTTTAATATTTCTTAATATACTTCTGGGCACGTGATGGTGGAATATGGTGTTGATGTAAAATTCTGGGTGTGTGATGTTATGGTGATATGGTGTGATATGGTGTGATGCTGTGTGAACACGCTAGAATGTCCTAAGTTTGTTTGATTAATATCATGGAAAAACGTTGAAACCACTTGCAGATTAAAGTTTCGCTGGTCACTTAATTTCTGTTCACCTCAGTCAACTGATGGATTGGTTTACAATGGAATATACAGTACTAAGTTGCGTGAGGAGGCATAATCGAAAGGAATCACAATGGGCATCATTGAAACATTTACCACAGACATTTTTTTCATGATTATAGACCAGTATGTTTTCTATATTAACAGTTTATACTTCATACCCTACATACTTTGTTGTAGGGATCTGCTATTGTCACCAAATGTTCACCTATAATGGCATGCCCAGAACAGGGACATAACAGGGTTCCTGTGGTAATTCCTTCTTACCTAGTCTGGAAATCCTGAAGCTCAGTGTTGACCTTTTCAATCTGGATGTCAACCCACAGAATGTCATAGTAACCATTGACTGTCTCGATGACACTGTTGTACAGGCCGTACAACTTCTGCAGCAGTGTCAACTGCTTCCTGATTTCTAACAGCTGAGGATGCTGGGTAACAGGAAGTCCAAACAGCTCCTCGCCACCCGTATAGGTGATGTACTTCCTGAACAGGTTGTCAAAGCGATTCTGAAATGGAATGATTAAAAAAAAAAATATCACCTCCCCCTCTATTATGTAATTCATTGAAAATGCAATAGATAGAATAACAAAATAATCGATGGTTGCAGCCGCATACATCAAAGGTTATCCACATACCTGAAACATGATGAGCCTATCGCTGGCATCTTGAGGAGCTAGCCCCACAACCATAGGGCCATCCTAGATGAAAGAAAGTAGGCAATGTCTGCAGTTAAAAACTAGACTCGTAATAAGGCCATATTAATTATGCACTGAAATTAAAATGAAATGGCTGGGAGGGGAATTAATATGCTATTTGTGGTGTGTGTGCATGTGCAAAAGACTGCAATCTCACAGCTTTAGGCTGTTTCTTTTTTCTAGTAGCCTAGGATAATGTGCAAAGTTGGTGATAAGACGATATTTCACTAGGTCAGAATGTACAAGGAGGCGGCTAAATATTTAACAATGTTTTTGCTCAGTTATGGGTAGCCGCCAAATCTGGAGAAGACACTACCATCTTGAAATGCTTGGGTGCAGTTTCTGTCAAATCTGTAACGATACCATCGACATAAAATATGCCAGTATTTATTTCCTTTCCTAATTAGTTGTTTATGTGGACATAAACAATCAATTTATAATGTGTTTAATTTATTTTTTTAATGCCTGTCTTGTCTTGTCCTTCCAACCTTGTCATACTCCTGGTAGAAGTGCTGGCCGTCTTCCACAAAGGTCTCAACGTTGCTGATGAGCTCTCCTCTGAAGTTGGGCTGCAGGGTCACCAGCTCATTCTGCACCTCGGTGCCTCTGGACAGCAGCTTCTCCCACGTGTAGCGCAGCGTGTCCACCTTCTCCGCCTCCTCCTTCACCACCGACAGCTCATACTTATGGAGCATGGCATAGGACTCCTGAAAGGGAGGTGGCATGGGAAATTAATTGTGACGTAAGTAAGTAAGTGGCCATAAGACAGGCTTCAAGCTGGCAAGCAACATCGCTTAGGTCTACCGAGCACATGGAAGTACTGGCCAATATACACGTTCACCAAATCCTCATTGATCAAAGACAGATGGTTTTTTTTTTCCTGCACTCGTGCATCATGGGCATAATCAATGTTTCCATATGAGGAAACATTGGCTTCATATTATTTATTGACTGCACCTGCTGTTTAAGTAATTGCCTCACAATGTACATTAAGGTCTGCTCTGAACTTGGTAAATCTGCATTTAGCTTCTGTGGTCCTACATTGAGATTAACCACTCCAGTACCCTTGAGTTGTTTTAAAACCCTGGTGACCAAACATGTTTCCAGAAAATATGAATTGCTTTTAGATTTATTAAAATCTGGCTACTTATCTGTAACTGCCTGTATTGTATTGCATTTTGTATTGTATTTTGTCATTTATTTTCAACACTGATGTTGTAGAATGCATTGTATTACTCTGAAACAGAGTAATACACTGAAAATGAGCTTAATTACTAAGGAGAATAAAGAGAATAAATGAGAATAAATCAATCTTGATTGAATGAATGAATGTTTCAAGTCTCTTGTGTAAATAACCAACATCAATATCTGAAAGGTTGAAGAATAAAATATGCTTGCTGTACCTCTACTGGGCCCACTAGGAAATCAATAGATATCTGGTGCTCTCTGATCTCTTTGAGTGCTGCCATGGCGATGCGGATGTCATCCAGGTCTTTGATCTGTCGGTTAAGCTTCTTCCCTGCTTCTTCCACGAAGGTGAAAACCTGTTCCATTTCTGAGCGATACTTCTTGTTACAGTGCAGACCATAGTCCACCATCCAGCTTTTGGTTTCTGCAGTGAGGGACATCTTCAGGTCCGCTGGAAGGAGACACAATTGAAAATGCCACGTTTTGTGGTGCATGGCCTAATGTCAATACACAGTTTACACACAGAGAAAACTAACTTCACACTGTAGATGCATTCTTTAGTGCTCAGGAAATGGAAAAGGAATGTGGGTCGATTATTTTCCCCATTCAGTAATACCAATTGGTTACCGGTTGTCACCTTTACAACAAGCTATAACTTGTAAGGATTGTGCAATCGTGGAATGAGCAACACAGCTAAACCTGTGGGTAGTGTCCCCGAAAATCCCGCAATATGCTTCTACTGGTAATCACTCTCGTTTTGAGCAAGTAAAGCTTTTAAAAAAAATGTTTTAAATTAAATACAAGATAGAAATGACTGTGTTATGTGTTCTTAACTTCTTATACTAATAATGTTTTGGGCAGGTGAGCTAGTCCTTTTGTTCAAAATATGCTAGTGGAGCAGATATAAAAAAAGAAGGAAACAAGAATGACTCAGTCATACTGTAACTGCCCGGTGGAGAAAGCTCTTGTTTATGAACATCTATCTACAATTCTACAGTGTAATCAATGTGTGTGCCTCAGCCTCTGCCTCAGCTTGCGGCGTATGAGTATGGGTATTATGGGTTTTATGCCGTTCAAACCATGCATTTTATGGGTACATCTCCCTTTGGCTTAGAGGCACCCTAGAGACGAGACATCCATGATTAATCAGTAGCAACTGTAGTCCAGGTGCTTTACAAGCACCTGACAAAAAAGGGGGTTGAGAACCACTGCTCTAAGCAGGCCATGCCTGTGAAAAGCACTGTGTTCCTGGACTAGATTCATTATGAAGTAGATTCAGGCTAGAACTATACATAATTGATAGGCCCTCCTCTCTAGTCTTTTTGTTGTCTTCTACGTGTCACTATAATTGATATCAACCTGTTAAATCAGTCATTACCACAGGGAGTTATTCTGCACCACACTCTCGCATCTTACCTAAGCTTTAAATTGAACATGTTGAGTGTATTGGGGACTATTATATAATTCTAGTACAGTCAAATATAATAACAATGTATAATATATTATACATTCATATACATGTAAAATAGATGTTCAATTCTTCTCCTATGATTAAATAATATTGTAAACAAAAGTTTGCTTGTAGAACCATGGCACATGTTCAAGTGGATTGCTAGCCAGTTTCTGGAGAATCCACTCCCAGTGTAAAAAACAAATAACAAAAAATGAAATGTCTTTATAAGCCTGGGTCTCAGGATGAAAAACCCTGGACCTAAGTCCAGGGTTGGAAAGGCTGGAGACAGACACAAATATTGAAGGACAGTCAAGCATCTTCATCCAACCTGTGTACAAGGCCAAAGCTCCAACAGTGAGGAATTCGGGTTCAGCATTGATTTCCAGTTCAAGATCTCTGTAGTAAACGATCTGGCTCTCAAACTCTGAGAGAAGAGGACTCCCTTGACTGAACCTGTGAATTAACCAGAAAAACATCAGAAATATATTATTTTTGGATCACATTTATTGTCAATAATGTGTTATAATAATGAATAAATAATGCAATTATTTAGTCCCCACTCCTTGGGGTTATTTTTGTCATTGTATATAGGCTATATACGTGAAATTCGTCCTCTGCATTTACCCATCCTACGAGCAGTGAGCAGCCATGAGGGCATAACATTCTTGCTCTGGTGACTAGGTCACACATCAACATATTGCTGACCTGGCCTGAAATCAAACCTGTGACTACCAGGGCCTCAGACTGCCCAGGCGGGCTCACTGACCACTAAAATGATTAGACAATCAATAAATGCATTCATTCTTTCATAAAGTAAACCACCAATAGTCACTCCATACTTTTGGATGGTGTCTTCACGATTCTGCTTCCAGATGTGATGGTAACGACTAAAACGCTCAAGAGCTGTCATCACCTCCTAGGCAACAATAAAATAAAACAGGGTTGGTTCATGTGACAAAAATAAGCCATTGAAAATACATGTTTAGTTGTCCATGTGGAACACATTGGAAGGTAGCCTTTTCCTGCAGTGCATGCCGTTTGCTCTCATGTCATTCTCGGGGGATGGAAACTACTATCATGCAATAAATGTGAATGTCGTGGCAATTCTGGTCAATGTGTGGCCCTGGAACTCAAAACACATCTCCAACTGATCCCGTTAACAAAATGTCCCACTGTTATTAATTAAAGCGTTTATGCCTCTGTATTCATAAAATCCTTTAAACTATCCACCCTGTATTGAACTTGTTCCAAGCATTGTATATAATGTGTAATTAGAATTTCCCTTTTAAAATCTCATCTGCTGTACTAGCTTCACTGTACCTTCTTGGTGGAGTTGAGGGATGTGCCGAGAACAGAGACCAACTTGACTATCTCCTTGTTCTCTGACACACTCTTGTAGTAGTTCCTGGCTTGGAAGGGTAGAGTCTGACCCACAGATGCAGAGATGTCTGAGGTGCTTCCATCTGGAAGGAGAACATAGGAAAGGGAAAGCAAGGCGATTTGTGATGGATTTAGAAAGAAGGATATAGGTAGACAAGTTGTAAATACTCTACTGTAATTGTGAAATTGGAATGTAACACAGTGAGTAAGATGGACTAGACTACCTATAGTCTGGTTTGTGTATTTTAGTTGCAAATGCAGTGAATATATAAAGTGTAACACTGGGCTGAATTGAACTCAGAACATTTATTGCTGCCCTGTATTGCTGCCCTTTCTTTGAACACTCTTGCACTATGGAAGAGGCATCATTGAACAACTGAGACGTCGAAAGACATATGGATTCACACCAATTTGAATATATATATCCTATATTAAAATTGACTATCAACCGTGGTTCTATGATGGGTCGGCGGTGTGTGGACATCATTGCTTTTCAAATCTGATATTAAAATACGTAGAAAGGTTTTTGTGTTCAGTTCTGCAGGTGAAATAACCCAGGGCTGGTCCAGAATAGGAATGCAATGTCTCTGAATCTGTGTATCTGGGTGGAGATTGTTACAGTATGTCTGTTGTCTGCATCCTACAGTAGTTTTCTATCCTCCAACGATGTATTGTGTTCTATCATTCAAGCCCATTTATTTTTCTCCATTCATCATCATCCACTGTGTTTCACTACATTAGCTTCATGCTAGCTAGTGATTGAAACGGCTGCAAGGACTGATGTGCTCAAGTTGTTTTGAGTTTAATGCTTTAATGTCTGATGTTTAAATGCCTATTTCCAAAGCCACCGATGGAACATTCATCAGCGACTTTGTCTGTTCACATTCAGATATCACCATGCTCCGCTGATCTGTGAAATAAGGAGGTCTGATTACACCATAACTGTGCTGTAGTGCGCAATGATCTGTATACTGTTACATGCCTGCTATTATTGCATGGAAGGGGCACAGTCTGGCACGGGAATTGCAGCTATGAGAGATAGCGACAGACAGAGATGGATATAAAGAGATAAACAGACGCACAGGGCCGTATCTTCCACAATGTGGCACACATTTTCATTGCATGTTTCCAACTGACACAGTTGTGCTCGTCTGTGCACCCATGGGCATGTTCCATGCTGGTCTTAAAGTTAGGTGTGATCAGTGCATCGTTGGCATATTGCCATTTGCTATCTTAGGTACAGTGAGATTATGGATACAATTTACATCTGCTGTATCATCATTTCCCCTTCTTTCATTCCCAAATAAGCTCAAGACATGACTGTCAATGAGATGTGTTTACGCTTGCCAGGTGTGATACAAATAGAAAGTGGGGCGGATATTCACATCTGCGGTGGGGAAAGCAGCACTGCAGCAAAAAAAATCCATTTCATTTGGGATTCTCACAGTACTGCGGGCATATATGGAATTATTAATTATTAAGTTGTGTTCATATGGGTGCGGATGCATAATTATTTCAGCTGGATGGTGGATCTAGTATGCAATCCATATGTTTGTACATTATAGTTAACTTACCAGCCAGACTTCTGTATGTGGTTTCTCCATCATCTGATTCACTCTCACTGCTCTCCTGTTTCAATGCAGCCATCCGCCGCTCACTCATCTTCCTCTGCAAGGAAAACATGGACGCACGCATGCACGCACGGGCGCACACGCACACACACTTTATCACTCTATACAATGTTTTTACATCGTTATAGAGGCTACTTTGCACAGATAAGGCCTATTATGGTAGCAGGTGTGTTTTGAGATTGTGAATTGCAAAACGTTTGAAAACTACTGCTTTGGTTTTGGTTTAGACTTTAGAGTGAAAGACCAGCTTGAAACTGCTATTTCCTTAAGTATATATACTGTACTCTTGGTGCTTCATAAAAGTTTGGTTGTGATTTCAAACTTTTTGAGCATATCAGTGGTCCGCAGGTGGTTTTATTACTATTAGTCTAACAAAAAACGATACAACATGGTGTCGAAGTGGACTACTGAATTAATTTACCTTTTGATAAAATACTAGCTGACAGATAATAGCCTAGTCTGACTGTCCTGATCTCTACTCCACACTTGAGCGTTGGGAGTAATAGTAGCCTAGCTTCCTAATCTTTTTTAGATAGATGTGGGTATGCTGTTTACTTGTAGACATATAACTTATAGAGCGTTTCAGTCCCGCCCCCCGACGAGCGTCCCGTTTCATAAATACTTTATGAAACGTCTATGGGAAAAATGAATTGAAATTTGTCTTCCGAGGTGCTCGGAACTGCGACACTCTAGGACTCAAATTCCATGACTGCTTACCCTGGTGTTTGACAAAGGTTCATTGCACTTTGTGTTGAATTGCTGCTCTAAAGGTAGGGGAGCGGGAGGCACCGTCCTATAACACACACACCCCTGACCCTGCCACATCCAACAATCATGCCCACCTTAGAGATCCTCTCTGGGCACCATTGGCCTACTCCCTTGCTGACACTGACCACACAGTCCACAGCCCGGTTCAGAGCCTGCTGGAGCTCATCCAGGGCTGGCACCATGACAATGTTGGGGATGGACAGAATCACGTTGGCCCTAAAGATGCTCTGCTGGCCACCACTTTTAGCACGGCTGGACGAATCACTCTCGGCTGCAGAAGAATAAATACAAAAAGGTCTCTTATTACATATATTTGCTATATTTCAGAGGTTTACATTTTACAGACATTTTACTTCAGAATTCATAAAAGCAACTATTACTTATGCAACTGCTTCTATATAGTTCATAGCCTCATCATGGTAGCCTTTCCTGAATATTTATTGCTGAAATGTCTGGGAAAGTGTACATATGGAATCCTGAGGGGTACACATTTTCCGCTCAAGTTGTAAACTTTCACAGTTTAATCAATCAACAGTTTAATCAATACTCAGGATTTTATTGTGTGGGTAGCCTAGTAGTAAACTCAGTAATGCTATGGTTTGATCGTTCTGGCAAGAAGAGCAGCCAACCAATTAGAAACAGTAAAGTCTTCACCAAGGAAGTGCATGAGAGAGGAGGCGTGAATGCGCTTGCGCAGCATCTCCAGGGTGTTCCGTGTGAGTCGCAGCAGCGCGTCCATATTGCGGTGGTTGAAGTGAGAGAGCAGCTCCTGGGCCTCCTCCTCCATCACCTCCATCAGGTCCCTCTTCTTCTTCCTCCTTACCAGGGGAGAAGCAAGGCCACTAGCTGGAGCACTAACTGTAAAGATTCACAACATGCACATTAGACCGTACCTAAGAAAGAAAAAGACTAGGTACATAGAGATGTTTCATTTCTCAATGAGTGAGTGAGTGAGTGAGTGAGTGAGTGAGTGAGTGAGTGAGCGAGCGAGCGAGTAAATGGTGCAGTTATATAGCGTATTTATCCAAGGCGCTTTACATAGATGTGCATTACATTCACCCATTCACACACTGATGACAGTGGAAACCATGCAAGGCACCTACCAGCACATCAGGAGCAATTAGGGGTTAAGTGTCTTTCTCAAGGACACATCGCACTAACTCTGGGGGAGCCTGGGTTTGAACCGGCAACCTTGTGGTTGCCATTCAGTCACTCTACCCCTGAGCCACCGCCGCCGAGTGAGTGAGTAAGTGAGTGAGTGAGTGAGTGAGTGAGTGAGTGAGTGAGTGAGTGAGTGAGTGAGTGAGTGAGTGAGTGAGTGAGTGAGTGAGTGAGTGAGTGAGTGAGTGAGTGAGTGAGTGAGTGAGTGAGTGAGT
>OOFJ01078156.1:0-19271 GCA_900323375.1 Benthosema glaciale
AGAGGATGGAGAGAGGGAGGGAGAAAGAGAGAGAGAGAGAGAGAGAGAGAGAGAGAGAGAGAGAGAGAGAGAGAGAGAGAGAGAGAAATAAATGTTGATGTTGCGGTGACATGTCAATGTTTACAGGGCACACAAGACCTGCTCAGACAAAAATAAAACACAACAGGAGAAAAGAGCGAGAGTAATAAAGACAGAGACAGAGAGAGAGAGAGCGAGAGAGAGAGATAGAAACCAGAGCAGATTGAGGGACCCCCAGAATAACAGTGGGATTCAACCACTTCCTTCCCGGGAATCCCTCTCTCAGGCTAAAGGGCCACAGGGCTACCCAGCATTGAACTCTTCCTCGCTCCTCTCCCCTTCGTCTCCAGGAATGGCGGGTGAGCCAACATAAACACACTCCACCACCACACATGCACACAGACACACAGACCACCGTTACCACTTAGGATCTACAAGCAGTTCCTCCCCCTTGTACCCCCCGAAGTCCAATACGTTAGAATATTGAGCTTGCGCTTGTTTCTTTGTGTGTGTGTGTGTGTTTTTTGTCATGACCATTGCTTACCTTTCCAAAGCCTCCAGCCGCATGCCCGATAATCGCTTCACTCTGTGGCTATCTTGAAACTGCTTCCTCAGTTCCTGTAGACAGGTCTGTAAGGATGTGGGCAGAGAAAAAGAGCAGTTATGGTTGGCAGTAACTTACCTGGCGTTATGGTCCATTAATAACACTTCTCTCTCGGGTCTCTCTCTCTCTCTCTAAGAGAGACCCTTAGCAATTAACACCAACAAATCACATACTGTATAGTGTGGATTCCCAAACAAGGAAGTGGCAAACAAAAACAAGGCTAAAATTGGCTCATCAAGTCAGCGCAAAGCAGCGAAAAAAGAAAGAAAAAGAAAAAGACAGGCAGTGTGTTTTCCGTTCATATAGGACGCATCATAAAAAAAGTCAACAACACTGTACTATGCAAAGGATGTAAAAATCTGCAGTTACCACGTTACGCATGTGGGCACCCACAATTCCACCCTCACTACTATAAAAAGGCGAGGGAGGATGCTTTCTCCTGCAAGTGATTTTTTTTTTTTTTTCCATTTCCCCTCTTCAACAAGGAACTGGAGGCTGTTGTTTCATACACTCGGGAGAGAGGTGAGGAATGGTTTATCGTCACATTCGGTGTTATCCTGAATGAGATGGAAAAGTCTGCACTGTGGTCCGAATCTCTCGCCCTCTCTCCAGCAGCTTATGTCTGGCTCTCCTGTTTTCTCGCTCTGGTATGGTAGAAAGAAAGGCTGGCAGCCAGGCAAAAAAGACATTTAACTCTAATGTCATCTGTACCGTTACGCACTCAGTGACCCCATGATTTCAGTTAGGGGAATTATCACACGTGATAAACCGCGCAGAATTACAATTTGTATTTTCACAGTGCTTTTTTTTCTTCTATGTAGACCTGACCATTTTCAGACGGACAAACATTCCTAAATGTGATGTCAAAAACATCCCGTAAAAACTCCAGGATGGCAAATCAATCCTGGGTGGTGGTGGTGGGGGGCAGTTGAACTTCATAAACGAAGGCCAAGCTCAGCTAACACTTGAGGCGTGCTTCAACGGTCATTTTGTACACCCTCTTATTCCAACACTCAGCAGATTGTTTTTCCAAAGTACAGACAGAGTAATACGTTTTGGCCAAATAAAAATCATATTCGCACATTTGGCACGATGGGCTGCAAAGTAGCAACGGGTTACGAGGAAAGTTGAGCGATGGCTTTTCGGGCTGTAGGGTGTGGGAGGCAGATGTTAGTAAGTAGGAACTTACCAAAGCCAAATCATCCCGACTGCAGTCCAGCGCAGCAATCATCACCTGCTCATAAATAATCCATACTGGGCAAAAGAGACAGAGACAAAGAGGTTTTAGAGAGAGACACTTTAATACCCTTCCCACTCAAGAGCCCTGGTATAGCACTGAAAAATGATAAATTGACTTCTCGCACTTCTCTCTTAAGTCTTACGTCTTACGTCTTAAGCTGTGACTCAAACATATGTTTGCTTCTCCCACACTGAACTCACAAGTGATTTATTGAAACGGCAGCTACACTACACATCTACCAATGCGTCAGGAGTGTACTCTTCATTTGTACGCTACATACATTATTTCTTAGGCAATACAATATTTATCGCTCGAGATGAGCATTATCTGGCCTGAAAGTATGCTTAGAACTTGGTGTCGATGTGATAATAGTATGTAAACTAGCACGCTATAAAGGAACAGGTTTAGATTGGACTATTGTGAGGGCTGTCACGCCAAACGTATCTGAAGAATCGTTGACGTGTGCTGTCATCGACTTGAAAACCATCTGTCAAGAGAAATTTGGTTGAAAATGGTGATATGTTCAAAACACTATGGGTTGAGAGGAACCAAAAACCAGAGCGAATGCTGGAATTGCGGCGGAGGGATTTTTCCAGTCCATTGCACAGGTTAGCGGCTGTGTAAACAGTTACTGTATTTTACATACCAGAGCAAGTTTTGGTCAGCTAATTATGAATGGATTAAAAAAAAAAAAAAACACCAACGGTTTTAATAAAAATGAATGTTGTAAATGATTAATGTCAAAATATTATATATATATAGTCATATTTTGACTAAATCCCATCGACAGCCATGCAAGTGTGGCTCCCGACAGTGAGAAAGAACAAATGGAGCAAATTGACAGACAGATACAGCTAACAGTGTTGATTGAATTGTGTAATTCAAGTTAAGGACCCTTTAGGCAGAATGTCATAATATTATGAAGATATAATCTATTTTGTCCATATACACCACAATAAACCTTTCCTACACGGAGCTAATACTAGCCATATCTTCGTCTTATTAAGGTTTTACTAATGTGTAATTAGTCTAAATATAGTTTCAAACGTGTTTGGAATTAACGGTGCATATTAGTCACTTCTCAAATGTGCATCTGAGGAATGAGGAATTACATGGGTAAGAAGGTCAGTGTCTCGTTACTTTGGCACAAAATTGTGATATTGATTTGTGAATTTTGTTACCCAGTTGTAGCTGGTCATATCAGATTCTGGCCATAACTGATTTCTCGATATATTTATGTCTGCATCATGATGCGTATTTTGACTTTTTTGTGTCACAACACATTATAGAGTAATATGTCTAGCCTTACATTAAAAAAGAAAACTCCCAACATGTCTTTGCAGCATATTTTGTTTTTGTTTTGTTTTGCAGTTGTGTAAGCGAGCCATAGTGAGAAGCTTCCACAGAACATCTGCATCACTCCTGTAACTCCTGTGTTTCACTTTGTGGTTAGCAGTAAATGATTCAATGTTTACTAAAATGTTTATTCCTTCAGCTATCACAATATAACATATCACTAATAGCTTTGGCTGCAGAAGACAATTAATGAGATTAATACTAAATGTCAGAAGTCCATTTCGACAAGCACGCCACACACACCGTCAACTCTGCCAAATGGACACCCAATACTACTAATTGAAAACGAACAATAAAATACCACTCCAAAAAAAGCAAACTGATAGCCTCTGCTAGAACAAACAAATGCCTGGAGTTTTCTTTTGCCTTTTTTATGATTCCAGCTCTTGTTTTGATAATTGCAATCTTGTTTCACAGCCAATTTAAGAGCTGGTTTCAATAAAAAACCATGGTGTGTTAAATGTTTATCCTCCAGTTTAAGGACTGTATGAATCATAATGACTGGGGGGGAAAGGAGTTTCACTGCGTAATTCAGCAGGACTATAAAGGAAACCTAAACCTTTGATATGTTTATGGTAGGTAAACTCAATCTACATTGCTACAAAAATAATAACATTTTGAGTCAGAAGTATTCTGCAAAACAGGCAAAGGGCTTTCCAGGGTATTTTATGACTTTCAATATGGTGGTTTTGCCGTCTTAACCAATAGATCCATTTGTCAGTGTGTTTATTTGTACTCCCAGATTTATGAACACTGATAGGGGGCTGACGTTGTTTCAAATGACTGCTCATTTATTTATGGTGAAACTGCAATTTGCACTGTCCAGGTGGTAACCAAACCCAGAGAAATTATGTTGCATCACTCAAAAACCACATTGAAACTGTGGGAAAACAGGAGGCCAATGCAAGTGGCAGATTAACCTCTTTGAGCCCTATTTTATACTTTGTCAAATTGTTATAAAAGGTGTTGTGCAAGGAAAATAGTCGTCCTACAAGCTCACAGCAATGATTCACAAAGTGACAGCTGTGAACTTGTAGATTGGCTATTTTCGCTATGAAAGTCTTTGAACCATTCATTCATTCCCTTTTGTCTGTCTGTGGTTCTATTTGACACCCCGTAGCGCGCCACTCGGTGGCACCCTATGAGCTTGTAGGTCTGCTTTATTTTTAAGATTTGTTTTTTTTTGCTTTTGTGCCTTTATTGATAGTTACAGTGAAGACAGACAGGAAAGAGGGACAGAGAGAAGGGGAGAGACATGCAGCAAAGGTCGTCATGAACGGGACTCGAACACGCGGCGCGCTGTCAGGCCAAAGCCTATATGTGGCATGCGCCTGGACCGTTAGGCCAGCGGGCGCCCCAGGTCTGCTCTATTTTTGAAAGATTGTGAAATTGTGGCGCAAATCTTGGAATATATTCTTTCAAGAGGTTTTTACTCAAATCTTTGCTTCTGCGTCTCTGGAACAACATATTTTCAGATGGGGGGGTCGGCGGCCAATTATATAGTTTTTAGAAAACTGTCTTGATTTAGAAGGCATTTGTAGAATCGTCTTCAGGTCATAATGGGTTAAAGAGGCTTTACAAACGTGAATCCAATGATCTAAATACTGAGAAGTCATGAATTTTGCCTAGCTCTGTGTAAACCCATATGAAAACATTTCAGGAGTAATAACATGCGTCAGACTGAAGAGATGCCTGCTCACACATAGATGGATACACACACGTATAATCATCCACTCCACTTGCACCTTGTCTTTGTTTCCACTCCTTGTTTTCCAAGTTCCAACCATGATCATTTTACCTCACGTCACTTAATTATATGTTATGTTACGTCCATGTCTGAATTATGTTTGCAAACGCTGTGTTTCTATCCATGTCTTTGGCAGAAAAACATAACAAAGGGACTCTGTGTTACTTACGAATTCTTTGTAATAAAATAATAATATTAACCCAGAGTATATTTCATTAACCTGCCCAAAATAGCCCGGCATGAGGCTCTCTCTTTGCAGAGAAAAATCCAATGTGCTTTTATTTAAGTGGGGAAACCGCAAACTGAAAAGCCAAGCACCGTTACCGGGGTTTATCCAAAAAGAACAGCAAGATCGAATGCATCTGGGCCCACACAGTGGATAACATTTATGTCATTATCTGTTCTTCTAAGCTTTCCAAAAAGAATATTGAGTGCTACTGAACTCTACACAGCGACAGTTCCTCATTCAAAAACCACCATTAGGTTGTGAACATAAGCGAGGGCTGTGTTCTTCTTCATTTATATATGATGTGCACTGCCATCATATTTTCATCAAAGAGACAGCGAGAAGCCTAACTTGTGCACCAGCGACCAAACCAAATAGAATGTTTTCCATGGCATTTAGAGGGGCTTGTGCGGTATCTACATCACATTTGTAAAGAAAACCCACCTCTTCATAATTTCCTGTATTTTTAAAACATTTTGTCTGTATTGGCAGTGATGTACTGTGCATGTCGGTGGAACAGAATGTAACGAAACAGAGTATGCGTCTGGGTATCCAGACTTTGATTTTCTGCGGCCATTAATGAACAATCTATCTGACAATCTGACGGGTTGATATCCTTTAGCCCACTTACTGTCATCCCCAAGTTTAGATCCATGTTCACCGATCAGCTCCTCCCCAACCTCCACGATCTGCTCACTATTTCTGCAGTTGTCTTCTCTCCACTTACGCAGCTTGTCTCTCATCTCTGTCAACAAAACAATTAAGTGATAAGAGGAGCTTATTATTATTATTATTAGCAGTAAGTAAGCTAACTGACATTTGATAATTTATCTTTCATGTGTTTGAGCAATGAATGCTTTCATTTCGTGTCTAGCCTTTTCACTGTAGGACGATACTAAATGGCAAGTGCTCTGTGCTCACGTTTTTTTTCTTTTTTTAAATTTAAAACTGAAGGCACACACACTCTTATTTATAGAGTAAAACAATCTCATGATGAGATGTGAGTGTGTTGGAAGTTCAAATAGAAAAACAAATTAACAGGACAAGTCAGTGTAGTTTTCAAGCCAACGTGATGTGCTGCCGCTGTGGTAAGGTAACATTAGATGTGTAAAAATATTACAGTTCCGATCGAGGTCTTTCTTTGACGAGACCAGACCAGACGGCGCTGCTATAAAAGCCATAAGGTCCCCATTCTACAGCTAAAACTAACGCGATCGCGTTAGAACCTCACATGTCGACAGCAGTCAGATGGGTATTTTTCCACACAGGATCTGATTTGATTTACCGGTAGGTAAAGTTAGCTTGTTAGCATAATTATCCTCCACCACTATAAGCTAAGCGTTGTTAGCTTGTCTAGCTAATTCTGTCAGTAGGAGATGCTTTATAGCCATGTTAGTGATGACAACCTCCCAATGAACGCGCACGAGGACGACATTCAAATATAGTTAGACGCGGCGGGTTTTCGGTGACATACATTAGAAAAACACGCTGTGCTTGTCAGTTTTTTTAAAGGATTTTTTTCGTTTTGTTTACCTTCCCAGCCCACATCGTACATTTCTGATACCGACGCCATCTTTCTTTCTCATTGAATGACAACACACGTGACACGGACCAGACGTCATCGTCGACGACGTAACTCTGTGGGCGTGGTATGTTAGACAAGTCATCTTAAAGCAGTGCATTGCATTGCATTGTATATTACTGTTGTATTGTGCCTTTTTCTCATGCCAATAAAGCCCTTTGAATTGAATTGAATTGAATTGAATTGAATTGAATTGAATTGAATTGAATTGAATTGAATTGAATTGAATTGAATTGAATTGAATTGAATTGAATTGAATTGAATTGCATCCTCAACTTTTTTCATGTTAAGGACCCCCAAATTGACGCTCATTAGCCCGCGGAGCGGACCCTCATTTGAAAAGATATGCCAGGGACCCCCATAAGAGAAGATTTTTTACGGCTCTAGCAGTGATTCTCAACCATTTAATTTCACGGACCCCCAGTTTGACATGCATTAGTCTACGGACCCCACCATTTGATGGCATTTCTATCTCTGGGACCCTCCATTTATTTATATTGTAAAACCAATGTTAATTTAACTCTGAGGGTGTACAAGTGGTACCAAAAGGACAATTGTTTTGTGCACCGTTCCCATTATGTAATTTATTTCCAATATAAAACAAAGTAGAGGAAGAGGAGAGAGGTAGTATAGGAAAAGAAAGACATTTTTGAGCGCTTTTACCACAAGAAGAACAGGAAAAGGTTTCTTCTGTGTGGGACTGGGTTTTAGATATTTACAAGCTTTTGCCACAATTAAAAGGTGTCTTAGCTTATTTACAAGCTCGCTACAACTGTACAGTTTATTCCACAAGATACATGCCTAATTTCGCCCACTTTTTTACTTCTTAAAAAAACTGTAAAACTGTGAGGTGACAATACAGTTAATTCTTTTTCATATTTGTATTTGTTTTTTATTTTTTTCAATTTTAAAATATATTTGTAGATTATCACAAAGTTGCCGTCACTGTTGTCATCCTGTTGAATGAAGTTGTGAATTCTGATTCTGAAATATAACTCTTCAAACAATTTCCAAACTATATATAAAATTATAGCAGAAGTTGGAAAGTAGTCCTGTCTGATGTCTTGTAGGGTGATTTGTACCTGGTTGTGTAGTAGTGTGTTGCTGTCACTCACTCACACACCACAAATAGCAGATTTACAAGCTTGCAGTGTTCTGTGCATGCCTACAGTACATGCTTAATGCTTTACACAGGGATTGTGTACATTATACAACTATCTGCCGAAAGACTAATTTGGTCTTTAAATTATGAAGCCCAGTCTTAGATTTTCATTTGCGAGACATGGCCAAAGCATTCCTGGGGGTCCCCCCCAACATTGAGAATCCCTGTATTAGAGTAATGTTAACTCCATAGACACATACAAAACAGAAAAAGTACCAAAAAAAAATCACGGCACTTCAACTTTCACATTGTTGTTACTGTTGCAGCAGAGACAATATTAATTACTTGTATCAATTTGAATGTTACAAGTCTAGATCATATGCTGCACAGTCAGTGTCAAGGTCAGCGAACAGATGTGAGGCACTGAAGCTCTATGGTTCCAGCAGCATATACGATGAATCATAATAAATCTGTCATAGCCTATACCCATAGCACTCTCCAAAGACATAATGGTCTGTAGGCTGCACCTTCAGGGAAACCGTTTACAAGGCCAGATGCTGTCACTCTGATGCTCCATAACATTCTCAACTCATTCCCTGCGAAAGGATCGATTAGGACAGTCAACTGACCCTAGAATATTTCAACATGTGCTCCAATATTAAAGTGATGAAATGTGCTTCTCCATCACATCTCAGAGGATTTAACAGATTCCATCTCTCCTCTGTGTTTGTTATTATAAGCTTCTTTCTCACTATATTACCCACTTGTTGAGGTGTAACATTAGTCATTCATTGCACTGTACCCTAACCCGTGTATTTATATACTTTGTTTATTGAAGACTTCATAACTGCGTGAAACATGAGTGCTTTCAAATTATCACTGTATGAGGAGGAATATGCAGCTACTTTTTTTGTTTAGTTTACTAGTATTTAGTACTATTGTCACGTGATTTCCTGGATTACACATGATCATAATTGTTGGGCAAGTGCAAGGGGATTCTAAAATGTCATTGTCAAATAAAAACACTTTGTGTTGTTTAATGTGCTTTCAGCTGAGAAGCGATCCATAAACTTGTAATTTTCAAGTCTGCACATGGCAGTCGGTTGATATGTGGTTGGGGATTTTGCTGGAAACCCAAATACTAAAGGAGCCACGCTAGAACAAGTGAACACTGTCCTTTGGGGTAAAGGGCATAACTCAACTCTCCCTGCCAGGGTGCTAGTAAAAGGCCACAGGCCCAGATCATGACCTGAATTAAAGAGCAGACAGTGGGGCCTGACTCATAGGATGACATGGCATAATTGTAAAAGCCCTCTGTGCACAGCTTCAAGTATACATTCTGTCTATTCTATAGGATTGCCGGTGTGAGATGACCAGGACGTACTGAAGGGGAAAAAAAGCTTTTGGACATAAGGTGCCTGTTTACCTTGGAGCTATACTCTCTCGCACAGACATGTCACAATAAAGGGAGATCAATTGCAACCATCTGAAAAGCCAAATTGTACTACTTGACTGGTGCTTACGTAGGTTTCCATGCTCTGGAAGCCCCGCATGTGGCGCATGGGACAAGCATATATTTTCCCTTTCAGTGTTCATGCATAAAAAGAAGAAATATTCCAGTAGAAACACTTCACAGACATATTTTGATTTGTGACAGAAGCAATCAGAGTTGGCGATCTCTAAAATGAACAGTTATGAACTGAAAATTGAGGTAAGGTTGAGGTGCTTTCTGTGGTTTTGAAACAGCTCCTGTTCCATCTAAATTTCTTTCTCGTTGGTGTCGCACTGTGAGTTGCGGAAAATGAAGACAGATGCAATTAGCAACAATGTTTGGACTCGGCCCTTTGGAGCCAGCAGTGCTGTGTTTACTTTGAAATCTGATTAGGTCCCCTGTCCGACCAAGTTGCATTCACCTCTCTGTGAATCACTCTCTACACATGACTCCAGCACACTTTGCCTCTGATGGTCTCCCTCCATTGCACCTTTGACCTCACCCATATCCTGAGTGAGAGGCCCTGAGCGGGAAATTATGGCACCACAATTAGGCTTCCTCACTCTCTCTCCTCTCTCCTCTCTCCCTGGCTTTTCAGTGCCAAGAACAATATTCAGCCCCATGTCAGACCAGCTCCGTGCTGGTAATTGACGTTACTCACCCAGTACGAAGCTTAGGATGTATAGCTCCCAGGACACCTTGTGTAGCAATGCGATTGCTCATTGTGGAGTGGAGTATTACCACATGCACTATATTATGTGTTGCTGGATTGGTTTTAATAGCCAATCCTTCTTGCTCATTAAATTCAATTCAAACATGGGTTTAACATCACCACGCGCACGATTATTTCCAAAAGACTTTAGCACACTGTGTGTGTTCAGCCACATCTGAACGACGTGTCAAGACAATTAGATGCATGTTCCATCATGAAGGGGTGGGAATTTACAAACCAACAACCCCATCTGTGCAACCTTTGAAGTTACAATAAATTGATTTTTGTACACATAAAAGTATTCTGCCTGGTCTTGGTTACATTAACAGAGGAAAAACAAAATCAACATGAAGTAAGTATATTTTTCTGTTATTTGTATTTGAGTACTCTAAATAAGCTGACAGAGCAGGGCTACTGCAGAATTAGTTTGACCCTTAAACCTGTGTTCATGAGTACACTTTGCCAATAATGCAATATCTCCGGAGGCCTGTAAACCAAATATTACAGATTTTGCTCCCTGGAAACCACAAGACACATTATTTTCCCCTCGGTTTGAAATTACACACATTAGAGGTGCAATGACTGGTGAGGGTCATTGATTCCCTAGCATTTGTGCTATTTTTCCAGCTTGAAACGCAGAGCACTTCTACGTCCCCTCAGGGGGGCTTACTTGAGGTTTGCCGTTCAGAGAAGTCGTGGCCCTTGCTCACTCTCCTTAATTGCTTTCTCCCAATTGTTCTGAGGATTTTTCTTCTAAGTTACACAACTACATGCAACAGCCGTTCTTCCAGAATCTAGACGAATAATCAAATCCCATACTCTCTACAATGGCTAAACAACATGATCTGGAGTTATCAGGTTTCACTCGTCCTTTCTTTTTCTTTTTTCTTTTTCAGAAGAATTTTCATGACCACAAATTTGGAGATAGCACCACATTCCCTGTAATGTCATTTTTTCGGAGAAAATTGCAGAGGAAAAGTGAAGTTATGCATATCATGGAGAGTGAGTCTGGGAAAGGGTTTGTGAAGGGAGATTAAGTGGGGGTCAGATATTGTTCAGCTGCCCTTTTTTGCCTCAGGAGATATTGCTGAAGTGTATAATCCACAATTATGGCATCACACAATTTTACATAACAGCCAGTGTGTTTGTTTTGTAGCATGTGGCATATGGCCATATGAGGACATGCTAAAGTTAGAAGAGTAAATGATAATGCACTCTATGTAAAGTTGACATGTGCTGTACAGATGTTCTGCCATGCTTGGTGCCACTGGCTGTTTGTGAGTTTGTCTTTTTCTGGCCCCTATAGGCTTGGTTGATAAACTTGGTCCCATCGAGTATGACAGTGCTGAAGTCAGCATTGGGCTAAGGCTCAGGAATGTAGGCTACTGATTTATAACCTGACACACACTAGGAGCGAGGTAATGCATATCAAAAAAGTCTACAAAAGATGCTTTGAAATTCATATGAGATATTATTACATTGCCATTCACTGAGGGGATGCTTGGCTTTGCAACATGCAGCAGAAGCATACATCTTCTGATCTTATTGATTTATTTTTTGATAGATATATAGAGAGGGGCCGGTGGTTGGTGTCTTTGGCAGTGTCATCTCCTCTCCCTGTCTTGGATTCATCTCTTGACCGAGAAAGCGTTCTCTTTCGGGGAAGTGAAGTTCTGAGGTTTTCCATGGAATCTTTGACCCATCACTTTAGCGTTTAGCCCCTGAAGGAGTATTTTCTACAAGACTGACACATGATTAATAACTGTTTTGCATGCTGAAATGTGTTCATGTTTCTGACAACATCCCTATATTGGATGGCGATAAACAGAACCTTAGATCATGTGTGGTCAAAAGCAAGTCTCTTGCTACAAAAGCACAGATTTTGATTTACAGCAACAGAAATGGAATATGACTGTTTATAGTTACTTTGTTTTCTTAGCTTTTCATACGCCCCCATCATATGGAACTCTTCAGTAATTATAATGGTGAAATGATGTGGAACTAAAGCTTAATTTATATTTTGTTTATGACCGTGTTACTTGCTGAAAATAACAGATTTAGGATGAATTTGGATTTAAGCTATAAGTCCCTCTAGCTTGATTGGGTTGACCACAGAAGCATCTTGGCACCTAGTTGACAATGCCCAGACATTGTTCTTTTTTGGAGACCACTGTGTATTGTATCCCTACCAAGTTTGAGTTTGACAAACAGCAATGGAAGTGAATTTAGATTTAGGTTCACATGGGGAATAACTAGTGCCATTTCAGAGACCAATGTTGTGCTTACCCTATTACCAGCATAGTTGGAAACACTCATTTTGGTTTGTGATACACAGTTCTCCACAACCCAGCTCCCTCATTTCAGTACCTACTTTTGACTACCGCTCACTACCAGATTTATTACATCTTGAATTTCCGCACTTTGAATTATCATTTTTGAAGCTTTATTATACTGCTTATGCATTATCTGATTAATGTACCTATAATACATAACATATCATTACAGTGCCCAGAATCCCGTTATATTTTTACTATTATGACTTGGCCAATTTGCAACTCTTGTGGCAGTTCATGAGCCTGGCTCAGTTTTGATTTGTGGGGATGGATGAGCACATGCAATTGAATAATTTCATTCACCCTTTTATAAAACACTATGTAGTCCTAAACATGAGTTTAGGACTACATCATGTTCAGTTCTCTGGTTAGGAAACAATCAGCTGGATCCAACACACAGCTCTTAATATATACGGTCACCATCTTAAATATACCCTATTGATTCATGTGACATATTAAACACCCCTGTTGCTCAGGTAAATTGCAGAAAACACATGTATTCAATTTATTTAGTTACTACACAGATTTCTATATAGATACTGTACATATACAAAAAGGTATAAAGAAAATCACTGCATAATTATATACAATTCAGGAGGCAATAGTCGATACTGAATCCCTTTATTCTAACGTGGCAGAGCATTCACACACCGTGCCCCTGTCTCTGGAACGCTCTCCCTCAGGATGTCAGAGATTCAAACTCACTGGACATTTTTAAATCGAGGTTAAAAACACATCTCTTTTCTATGCACTACGGTTCCGCCTAGTTTTAAAATGTTGATGATGTATAACTTAGGTATACACATTCTATCATGTTTTACTATGTTGTACTGCTATGTTTTTGTGTCTTTGTTATTGTTTTTGATGCCTGATATGTTTTTCTTTTGTTTTGTGTTTTTTGCTATGCCTTGATGATGATGTAAAGTGCACAGAGACCCCTCGGGGTGATTTTGTACAATAAAAAATAAACTGAAACTGAACGTCCCCTTTGATGGGATACTGCCTGCTGCCAAATGCTTCTTGGTTCAGACCTGAGGATGTCACACCAACATTTTGCTGCTTGTACAGATTCGTAACCTTATCCTGAACATGCTTGTGAGAGCAGACCGACCTTCCTCGTCCATCACCCTCACATTATTTCCTTTGCTCTGTCCCCTCTGAACATGACTGCAGTAACAGAAACATCTAGTCCTCCTGTACACTCTGCCAAGGCGAAACACAACACTTCCACTCTCAGATATATTATGGGAATTGAGTTAATAAAACCTCTACACAGAGGGGGAGTTATAAACTCCATGCTCTTAAAACATGATAACTCTTCTGGATGCATACACTGCATGGGCTCTTGGATGAGGATTTGGATCTTAGACCGTTCCTGTGAATTAATTCCCTGGGTCATGTCTCTAGCACACTGCTGTCTTATACTTTATTTTATGTGTTCTTTATTTTGGAGTGTTCTTTGCATTCTTTTGCATATGCTGATACATTTTCCCTATTTCAAAATACCAGGTATACGTAACATTTATAAATAGACACATAATGGTCCTTTTAGAATACAAACTATTGAGGGCACACGAGTTGTATACAAAAAGATTTTCTTCATGTACCCTTTGTAGCCCATACATATGTAAATGTACTGTATGTACAATATGAATGTAACATGTAACATGTGTGCCATGTTACACGTTATGGATTCCTGTATGTAACAGAAGTCTGAGGAAGAGCAAACTAATTATATTTCAACTTCACAGGATTATCTGTTTAGGCAGGCATAATCTGATCATTACTAAAAATATATATAAGGATGGTTGTACATAAATGTGATGACTCACACACTGTATTCGTATTCATTCCAGAAGATTATGTCCCATTTATTTTCTAAGGGGCGATATTTATCTATTCGAAATTCTGAATCATGGCTGTTGTTCTGGAGTGAATTGATTTATGTGAGGGGTGTAAAAACAACACTCTCCAACAAAGTAAGCTTAAGAATGTTGAAACAAAAAACATATCCTTGCTGGTTGAAAGAGAACAAACCTGCAGCAATAATTTAATCATATGTTTGAATTGTTATTTGGTGTTTAACCAACCAATTTAATCTGTACTGCCTTGTGTACTTGGGAGGCTCTTTGTTTATCGTTTTTAACATAGTTTTGAACATAACTCACAAAGGTGGCTTCAGAAGCTCCTTCCTTCTTGATTTTCTCTCTCTCTAAGTTTTTTTTTTTAAGAGCGCTGACATTAAGCCAGAGCTGGCTGTCTCAGAAGCACCTAGTAAAACAGCATCGGCCACGGTGTATGCTGTCTATTTATGACTCATTTCTACCTGCTGTCAGAGGGGAGGGAGAAGGAGAGAAAGGGGGGGAGAAAGCTCCACAGTAAGGACAGAATTGTTTGAGGATTAGTGCCGTGTGGTTGTCAAGCAAACAAGGTGCTAGTGAAACCTATTAGAGATGGGCCATTTTGTAGCCAATATTGGCTCTTCTCTTCTGGGTATATGGTCAGCACATGGAGCAGCTGTTGAATTGAAGAAGAAAAATATTACATTCACCTGGACAGTGAAGACATTTTAAAGATTTGTTTTTTTTTGGCTTTTTTGCCTTTATTGATAGATACAAGTGAAGAAAGACAGGAAAGAGGGAGAGAGAGAGAGAGAAGGGGGGAGACATGCAGCAAAGGTCGTCATGAACGGGACTCGAACACGCAACACGCTGTCAGACCAAAGCCTATATGTGGCATGCGCCTGGACCACTTGGTCAGCGGGTGCCAGTGAAGACATTTTAAAGATTTCTTTGTTGGGCTTGTATATGCCTTTATTTGAATTTGATAGTTTTTTATTTATTTGGAAGTGCAATAAATATCGTGGAAAACATTTCTCAGAAATACAAATAACATGTTGCAATTCCCAGATTTTTCCTCTTTTACTCCTCTCCCTCCCTCTCCCCCCGTCCCATGTCATCCAGTTGTCCATTGTGTCCATCTCGAGTGTCTCTGTAATATAGTTCTCATTTTTCCCTTCAGTTTTTCACTTACAGTATTGAGTCAACATGTAACAGGAGCATCAGGGTGACATTATTTCAAAAGTACAGAGGAGAGGAAAAAAAAAAAAACAAAAGAAAAAACGAAAGTATTTACAATGTTGCTGAGGTGGGAAAAAATAAAAAATAAATATCTTCGGACTTCAATCAGGGGAATCAGAAGGGCGTCCTAACCATCCTTTTTTCCCTCAATAGAGCAGGCATTAGAACCAGGCAGCGAGATCACACAAAGTCTGCTCTCAGTGGGGTAATATGTACTATCCAGCTGTTCCAAATTTGGTGAAATTTGTCTAATCTAGTTCTTGGAATATTTGAATTTGATAGTTTGACAGGAAATGGGGAGAGAGAAATGGGGAGTGACAAAGGCCGTCGGGATCGGGTCGATGTCACGCTACATTGAGCGTATTTGCCCGGACCACTACGTCAGCTGTCCGGGCCACAGTGAAGACATTTAAACTTTTGGGAAAATTGGAGTATTATTATTTTTATGGAAGGAAAGGAAATGTATAATAAGCCACATGTACCATGCATATGTGAATACCTTGATGTACATTCAGATACTAATCCAACACATATTCTGCACATATTTAATATATATTTTTAGGGGCGCTACCGCGCTAGCCCCTCCTATGCCCAACTTTGGGTGTTTGTGTTTACCCCATAGCGATGATATGATTGGGTGAGCAGTGAGCACCATAGCGATGATTTGATCGGCTGAGTGTATCGAGGATAGAACGTGAGGACAGAAAATTGAAGACCGAAAAGTGAGGACGCAAATTGTGATTGCCTGGAGGCGCCCCTCACTTCACATGGATGTGATTTTTTTAATAATTTCTTTGCCTGTCCTGATGCTCAGGCAGCTGCCTCACATATTAGGAGGGCAGTATGAGTCACCAGAAAAATGGTTGGGCATGTTTGATTAATCTATCATGGTTAAAATGGAACTTAAACTGTCTGGGGTGTTCAAAAACGCCTGAGTAAGTGAAATATGACTTTAAGTCAATAGCCTATCAAATTGTACTATGACTAATCAAGTTCAAAATCGACATACCATTTTAATACCATACATACCAGTAAATTGGGCGGCTGTAATTGTAGCTCTCTATAACACTATTATTTTGTGCTGAAATAATATCATATTGCTGTGAAAGAATTTCACAGCAATATGATATGATTATTTCAGCAACAGATTTTCACTGTGAAAATCTTTTTGAGAACACTGTAATATAAATCCTGGAAAATCCGCATCTTTTGGCAAACCCTTTCTGATTCTTCTTGGAGGATGCTGAGGCTGTCGCTGATTGGTTGGTCACGGTCACTATGGACACCGCGGCTCCGCTCCGCTCCGCTCCATCCGCTTCCTCCTCCGTCCTATCCAGTATCTCGCGCGTAAAGATGGCGGATTACGATCTCACCACCAGAATTGCCCATTTTTTGGACCGACATCTTGTATTTCCCTTGCTGGAATTTCTTTCTGTCAAAGAGGTTTGTTGGATTTATCCTTATTACGCGGACGATCGATCGTACGCTACTACTGGTAATGCAAACGACAAAACGTATAGGTGGCATTTTAAAAGTTCTAAATAAGCGCCACGTGGTTGTAAAGCAGTCTGTACAACAAGCCTTGAGCCTGTTGTTTTCAGCTGACTGTTATTGTGAGCACTCGTTTCAGTACACGGAGTATGCCGCGCGGGGTACAGTTTCATGGGCAGTGTTAAATAACGTGACCGCCCAAGTGGAGCACCCCCGTGTTGTAAAACATTCGCAACAGACACCGACTGTTGCTATGCTAACGTCGTTGCTAATGTCTAATCTTAGCCTAATCGTAGACAGCTGTGTGTATGAAGATGCGCCACACCATTATATATAGATGGTCGACACGTGTCTGTGTCTCCCAGTTAGTTACACGCAGTGGAATAAATTACCGTTTAATACATAATAGAACAAACAATAACTTGCTATAGTTGACATTCGCTATAGTTGCTAACGCTAAACATAAGTACATAATATCAACTAAGAGTTAGAGGCTATAATATGCTAATATAAAGCAGTGGTTCCCAAACCTTTCCATGTCAAGGACCCCCAAAATGACCCCCTATTGCGGACCCCTATTTGAAAATACATGCCAAGGCAAGGACCCCCATAAGTGAAGACTTTAATACAGCTCTATCAGTGATTATCAACTGTTTTCATTTCTATAAGACCCCCATGTTTGACATGCATTAGTCTACGGGCCCCCATTTAATGGCATTTAGATCTCTGGGACCCCCAATTTATATTGTAAAACCAATTATATTGTAAAACCAATGTTAATTTAACTCTGTGGGTCCATTTGGTTCCATTTGTACACTTACAGACCCACGCCCGGGGGGGGTCCCTGAAAGGGGCTACAGACCCATAAGGGTCCATTTGGTTCCAAACTATCATTTAGCTGGGGACCCCCTGGAACTCCCTCAAGGACCCCTGGGGGACCTCACATTGGGAACCACTGATATAAAGCTAGCTAACTAACAAGCTGTCATGCATCATTCATTCATATTAAACTGATGAGGTTCACTAATCTAACGGCTAACAATATATTAATTAAACCTTCAAACGGCAGTTGAATGTGAAAACGATCCAACAGAAACAGAGATAATGTTGTCGATGTGATAATGTTGTGATATGAGTTTTACAGTCACAACCCTGTGAGCAGGCCACCATAATGAAATTATAATTTAATTCTTATCTTCCCGTTCTACCCTAAAAAAATCACTGGTTGCATTTAATTAGTATTTATTCATCTTATTCAGATTCAGATAGGCCTAATACTAGTTGGATGTTAGCAGTTCATAACAACAATTTGAACTTTACTGAGAGGTAATTAACAGATAATAATAACTAACATGAAATAATTTATTAAGGTAGCTATTGAAACGGTCACGTTATTAGTAATATAATGAATAATGTGTTAATAAATAATAAAGTAATATAGTAATAATAGCTCTGGTCCATAGCTCTACTGCTTCTATGATTCTGCCTTGCAGTATAGCTATGGGAAAATCAGCATTATCATGCACAACCTGACATCTTGTGTGATTAGAAAGCCTACTTTCCTTAGTGGAAGCACTACTCGGAGCCCCCCACCACACGTAATGCACTTTTTGGGCAGAAAGCGATTGTTTTTCACCGGAGGAAAAATATTCTCTATGGAGGTTTTCTCTTGGCAATATTGGTAGAGAGAGGGCGCAAATCCTGTTGTTTTTCCGGTGGAAAAACAATCGCTTTCTTTCAAAAGTGTTTGTATTGGTGAGTAGGTAGGCCGTTCGTGAGATATTCACTAGAGATGAGAGGCTGGTAGGGTTTCATGTCGGATTTAACATCGACTTTCCCATACTGTATCTCCACTGCAAGGCAGAATCATAGTGGAGCCGCGGACCAGAGCTACTGTATAGTAATAATACCAATTATATTAGAAAACTTTACTGATATCACTATACATTTTCATTTGGTTTCTGTTATGCCTCTCTCTATAGATCTACAATGAACAGGAGCTGCTTCATGGAAAGCTGGACCTCCTCAGCGAGACAAACATGGTGGACTTCGCAATGGACGTGTACAAAAACATCTTCTCCGATCAGGAGATTCCCCAGAGTATGTGACTGTTCATACTGTCTGTAGGCCTACTGCTTTTACACTCGCTATTAGCGAGCTGCCGAGACCATGTTTCTATATTCCCCCCTGATTCTGATTCCCCTCACAACATGAACACACACACACACACACACACACACACACACACACACACACACACACACACACACACACACACAAACACACAC
>OOFJ01078166.1:3085-15206 GCA_900323375.1 Benthosema glaciale
ACCTTCAACATCACCTGCTGGTAGATTCATCTTTGGAAGTGAAACATCAAATTTTGGCATTTTAAATTTCCCCCCTTTTCCTTCAGGCCCTTCAAAGTGGACATCACCTTCAACTTTTCCTTTGGGGAGTGAAATGTCAATAGATGGCATTTTGAATGTTCCTCCTTCCAATTCAGGTCCTTCAATATCAATTTCTCCTCCCTTACCTTTCATTTTAGGAAGTGAAAGGTCAATAGAGGGCATATGGAATTTCCCTCCTTCCCCTACATGTCCTTCAATCTCAATATCTCCTTCTGCTTTGCCTTTGGGAAGTGAAATATCAATGCTTGGCATTTCCATCTCTCCTTTCATCTCTGGTCCGTCTATATTGACATCACTTTCTGGCAATTTCATCTTTGGAAGTGAAATATCAAATTTGGGCATTTTGAATTTACCTCCTTTGCCTCCAGAACCTTCAATGTTGACTTCAGGCTCACCGGTCTTCATTTTTGGAAGAGAGATGTCAAATGATGGCAACTTAATGTTCCCCCGTTTACTTCCTTCAATGTCAATATCTCCTTCCACTTTAGCTGTAGGAAGAGACAAGTCTACTTCAGGCAACTTAAACCCTCCTTTTACCTCAGGTCCTTCAATACTGATGTCTCTATCTGGTGATGTAATTGATGGAAGAGAGATGTTAAAGTCAGGCATCCGGAACTTCCCATCTCCACCAACATATTGCCCCATATCCACATCATGTATTTCCATCTTTGGCAAAGATATATCAACAGAAGGTAGGCTGCCTTTCCCATCACCATCTGGACATTCAATCTCTAAATCAGGCTTTCCCATCTTTGGTAAAGAGATGTCAAACTTTGGCATAGAGATGTTGGGACCTTTAAAGGAGGGCCCATCCACCTCATCAGCCACTCTCTGTCCAGCATCTAGTTCCAAATCCACGGCAGGTGCGGTTATGTCAATGGCAGGCATCTTGATTCCCATCTTTGCATTAGCATCATACTCTGGGAGTGAGATGTCTCCGAGTTTTCCTTTTACATGTGGTAAAGAGATGTCCACAGATGGCATCTTAACGGATGCATCCTTCCCTGGGACCTCTATCCCCTCAATGTTTCCCTCAACATTTGGGCCCGAGGCCTGAAGATTAGGGAGGTCGATCTCAATCCCTCCTTTTATTCTTTCATTGTATTTGATATCTCCCTCCATGCCACCCTTAATACCAGGTAAGGAAAGGTCTCCTTCCATCTTTGGAGCCGAAACGTCAATATCAGGCATTTTAAGACCGATGTTCCTAGAGCCCTCGGTTTTTATCTTGGCATCGCCGTCGACTTCATCAGAATGGCGTGACAGTCTAAATTTAGGTAGCTTCAGCTTTGGCATCTTCAGCTTGCCATCTCCTTTGCTGACATCCACATCTCCACTCACCTTAGGGGCAGTGACAGCTCCTTTGATAGCAATTGTAGGCACTTTGATGTCTGCCCTTCCCTCAGCAGTGGGCAAAGAAATGTCAGCTTTCCCTGCAGGACATGCGAATTCCACTTCAGGTGCCATGAAGTTAGCTCCTCCCTTCTCCACCTCCAGATCACCATCCTTATTTCCAGACAAACTGAACTCCACTGATGGTGGCTGAAGTTTCACATCGGGCGGTTTCAACTCTACAGACCCGCTAGTTAAGGAGGAGGGGTCCGATTTTGTGTGCTTGTATTTGGGAAAGCTGATTCCAAACTTGTGTCCTTTTCCTTTGACTTTTGCTCCAGATCGATTGGCATCCTCTTGTCCCTCTAGGTTGCCCGTATCCATTTTCGCCCCTGCTGCTGCTCCAGAAAAACCCTTCGCTCTCATTCTGGGGAACCTGGGAGATTAAAAGTGTATAGCAGAGGGGAGAAAATACAGATATAACATCATCAGTAAACACATAATGGCTGTGATTCAGAGGTAAAAATAGGTTATTTATGTGACACTAAACCTTGCATCATCTTTCCAATAATCTTATACACACACACGCATGCACGCACGCACGCACACACGCACACACAATTGACTTTGGCTGTCCACAAACAACTGAGCCTCACTGAAGACAAACAACCTTTCTGTGCATCCCTTATCTGAAGAACATGCATGTAAATTACGGATAATCAAAGAACACCAACCTGATCTTCTTCTTTTTCTTCACCGAGACCGCTGCTGCTCCTCCCATTACTTCTTCTTCAGCTTTGGAGCTACTACTCGGTTTGAAGTTTGGGAGTGAAAACTCAACATCCACATCGCTGAGCTCCAGCCTGGGTGGAGTTCCCTCTATCACCAGCTCCTCTCTGCCTTTCTTCTCCTTCAACCTCTTCAGACCAAAACGTCCACCCCTCTTTTTCATGACCTTGAATGGTTTTGGGGTCTTGACACTCTGAAACACATACAGGTATAGTAGATTAGGGGTGGTAAGAAAATGGACAGGTAGTAATCATGCTGTAATCCAAGTTGATAGTATTGTGCCTCCCTGCTGAGCCTTTGTTATTGAGCCTTATTGGACCAAAAACATAACACAACTCTGAGCTTGTATTTTTGACACTGCAAAACATCTATTTCTGGCAAAATGTTGTAAGGAGATGTATAGAGCAGCTGTGGGAGTATACAGCAGCCGCATGTCTCTCAGTGCAGTGACATCCTGTGATTATTTGTCATAATCATATGACAAATTTTCATCCAAATATAATAAGACTGAGCGTTGGGTGGGGTGCGTCAGCTAGTTTAGGAGGTAATAGGGTGCAAGGCCAAAAAATTAATAATTTACAAAAATAAATTGTGAGTACCATTTTGGCCATTTTGGCCATGGGTCCTTTGACTTCGACACTTGGAACCCTAGGCCTCACTGCGACATCACCAATAGGGATGGTCCTTTTCAGAAGGAAGCTGACTTTATATGGCTCTGCACACTGCAGGATCTTCAGAGCATCTTCATACTTCACATTGTCAAAGTAGATTCTGGCACTCAGCACCTGGTCACCTGCAGGCACAATTATAACAAACAAACATAAAAACAAACATAAAACAAACAAACAAACAAACAAACAAACAAACAAACAAACAAACAAACAAATACATGAATACACAAAGAACTGCACACTTTCGACCTCTACGATCTTATATCAGCTACTTTGTAAAATCTTGAAATTAAGTAAATAAACGTGGCCTACCTTGCTGCAGGCTGAGATGCTTGGCAGCGGGAGAGTCTTTGAGGACATCCTTTACGAAGATTCCTTTCTCTCCTCCTCCGGTGACACTGTATCCACTGGCTCCAGCCTCCGCCTCAGTCTCCACCACTATCTCTACAGGCTCACTGTTTTCCTCCATCTGACGCACGCACGCACGCACACGCACACGCACACGCACACGCACACACACACACACACACATACACACATTAGACTCACAGGCACAGATATTAACAGTGTTCCTCGAAGCCAGGGTCAGGTAGGTTATTGTGGACAGCAATGTTGATGGAATATGAAAAATCACACTCGTGTTAAGCGAGCGCACTTATGGCCATAAATCCTCATACATCATATTCCGTGCTCTGCCAATCAAATCATTTCCGTGGTACACACAGACACACAAAGCTTGGCATAGGCAGCGCCCTTCAAAAAGGATGACATGAACACATCCAGGGCTGTAAGTAACCACAACTACAGATCCTATAGGCCTAACTGGCAATCCCTGGTGATTACAGAAAAATGCTAATAAAAAGCTTACGTGTTGGGAAAGTGCATGTAAAACGGGCGTTGCCATTTTGTTCATACTGTATGCTAATGGTCAATTCCCATGTGCAGGTTGAGATTATTGGTCAACCTGCTGAGAAGCATGGGGGAGTTTTAAAAAAAAAAATATTTATGGGATTATTATTAATTATGATTTGAGTCTTTCTTTTTCCTTTTGATAATCCATAACAATTTGGGTGGACAACACTTACAGTTGTAAATCGTAGGAGTAGCCAAATGCTCAGGAATGGACAAATCTGCACAGAAGCCTGTCAGCAAATCAACAGCTCTGTAATAGGGGTGTAATGATACATTTTAACAGCGATACGATACGTATCACGACACATGGTTGACGATACGATACAGTACATGGACGATATTGGTTAATTCTGGCGATACGATACAATACGATTCGATATAGTAACAAATACATTTAATGTTTGAAACTTGTCGATAGTGCAGGGTTTTTTAAGGGAAAGATTCATTATACGGTAAGTAAACAATGATTCTCAGGCAAATAGATGGACATTGTATTTTGAATTATGGACATTATGGACAAACCCACACCTTGACATGAACACAGAAAATACACAAATCTTTCGACCAATTGTAGCTATATGGAATGGAAAAGTAATTAAACCCATCATTTTTTTCTTCTTAAAATTTCTAAATACAATGCTACAAATACAAGTACTTATAGTATAGATGAAATTGATTATTTCCATTGACGATACAAAGTCAAACGTTTTTTTTATTTCGATATACTTCGATTTTTTTTAAATTAAAATCGATATTTCGATACAGTTACTATATCGTTACACCCCTACTCTGTAACCACCCAGAAACAAAGAGACGCAAACCAACCAACACCTTATAGTGAGCAACAGTTTACCAAGACTCTACTAGGAGGCACGTCATCACATGATATGAAAGAAAAGAAAAAGTAAACTCACTGTGACAAGAGTTTCAGTGTGTTAAATCATTGGTTCCCAACCTTTTTATACTGAAGTACCACCTCAGAAAATATTTGGCTCTCCAAGTACCACCATAATAACTGCTGTTAAAATACAGGAGCGTATGCCTGCCCTTTTTGTTCCATTTCCAAAGCCAATAATGCTGCTGCTGCTCTGACAAAAAAACCTCTACAACTGATGATATTTCTAATGTGATTAATCCGTTCTCAAATCTTCTATTAACATTTAGGTGTGCTGTCATGGTCATTTAAGCACGGCTGGAGAGCCTATTTCAACTAATTGCTTGGTCAGAAGAACTACCTGTAATATAAATATTTCATTCTACTTTTGTCTTTTTTTGTGTGACTCCTTTGAGTACCACCAGAAGTGGGCTCAAGTACCAGCAGTGGTACTAGTACCAGTGGTTGGGAACCTCTGTGTTAAATTAGGAAACACCAGCATACATTGTATGATGTATCCATACTGGACAAAAGCCTTTAGACAATAAACAATGTGAGTTTCCGTCACTTAGGTAAATAAAACTTCTGGAAACTCAGATTAAGGTAGTAGTGACAGTGCAGGAATAGTGTGTAATTGTATTAAAATGCAATGATTTTGATGTGAAATACAATTTCTTTTCAATCTTGGTTCCCTCCACTGACGACAAGGGACATTTTTGTTACTTGTCACTGTACGCGATGTATTCATGCCTGTCTATCCAGCTGACAGAAAAGAAAGGTTGCTTATCAAAATAAAATTGATTTTCAAATTAAAACAAATACATTTAAATTTTAAATTGATTATCAAAATTAAATGTATGTTTTTCCTTTCAAATTACTTTGCTGTAAGTGTGAATGGTCCCCTTATTATGGCCATACCCTTACATCAGTATCAGCAATCATGCAGCCGATGTATCGTTTAAAAAAGCAGATCTACAAACTCACTGTGTCACAATGCAACGCATTGTGAGCTTGTAAATCAGCTATTTTGGTTACGTGTTTAAGAAAAACGACCTGCGATGCACAATATAATCCGTGGCATAATCGGAATCTGCCATATCGGCCATAAAAATGCCATATCGGTATCGTATTGGTCTAAAAATAATCCAAGTTATTTAATCGCTTTTCACCCAAAATTAAATAAAATTAAATATGTAAAAATTCATAAATGAGTTCAATATAAATCAAAAGTTTCTAGTACCTTTAGTCTAGAACAAAAGCCAAACCAAATATGATTTAAAATCTTAAAGGACAACTTAGTTTTTTTTTTCAACCAAGGTGCTGCTTTCCTTTGTTTTAGCGATTTTGGCTATTTTTGACTTTTTTTTTTATCAGGTACTATAGTCCTACTAGACCTCAGGAACCTCAGTATGGCAGCCCCCTATAGTACCCCTACCCCTCTTCACATTCAATAGATACTGTGATCTGTGTAACTTCCTCGGGTCTAGTAGGACTAGAGTAGATAATAAAAAAATACATCGTTATCAAAACGATACCTATTTAGCCCCATGTTCGAATGCCCCCACCCCTCTGTCAAAAATAGGTAAAATCGCTAAAATTAAGGAAAACAGCAAATGAAGAAAAAAAGAACACTCACCTTTTACTTTCTCTAATAACAACCTAAAACAAGAACCTTCGTTGAAAAAAACCCAAAGTTGTCCTTAAAGTAAATATATACTTTACATTTAATTTGTGTAGGCCTACTCATCTCATTCAGTAGTCATTCAGTTGTGAAAACAGACACTTGGAAAAGAGTATAGGCTATTTATTGATTTATTGAATACTTTATTAACAGGCGTTGGACCAATAAAGCCCCTATGGGGCCTAGGCTTGTTTCCATTGTGGTCAAAAATCAGTATCGGCACATAATGACCCTGCAAATAATCGGAGATCGGAGACCGGCCATGATAATGTCATAATCATGCCCCTATAAAGAACGACTTTCAGTTCATGTGTTGCGTTTCACATTGACTCGTTATGTCTCGTACCGCGGTCTGTTCTTCTGTGGATGAATCCATTTCGGGTGTGGCCAGCTGGCAGGTGGACTCTCTCAGATGGCTCCTCTTCAGGCTCAGCACCTGTTTCAGCTCCGCATGGAGCTTCTCCTTCTGCACCTGGACAACAGAAGCAAATCACTTATAGCCAAATAAACCCCACGTACGGTGTCTATAGCGGGAGTTCCTCTGCACTCTACCCTATATAGTGTTTTTGACAGCAAATTTTGATTTGAGTTTTAGTCATACTCTCTAGAATACTTTTCAGTTAGTTTTAGTCAAATTTTAGTCACCTGGAATGTGTTAGGGTTAGTCTAGTCGACTAAATCTACAGTTGATTTAGTCATGTATTTTAGTCGCAGCGCGTTGTGAGCTTGTAGATCGGCTATTTTCAGCATGCAACCAAGTGTAAAATTACTTATACTGGATCTCTTGTCCACTAGCCCTTCCTGACATTTTAGTCTAGTTTTTATTTGTTGAAATTGTCAATATAATTGTCAATATATTTAGTCTTAGTTTTTTAGTTCCCATTTGGTTTTTGTCAGTAGAAAAAAGGCAGTCGACAAACATTTAGTTAGTTGACGAAATCAACACTGACACTATAGTGACAGTGTTGATTGAAATATTTCCTGCAAGCATTTTCCCAGAATACAGCTGGGATTTAAGTGGTTATGCACGGTGATTGATTCAATTCATGTCTATTTAACCATTGTGGCCAGCACAGACAGCACTACTGTATGTAAATAACTACAACACAATAAAGTACCAGAGAAGCTGAATGAGATGAGGACTAGGGCACCTGCTAGTTAAAGCAGCAACTAAAACAAGATCATATCGGAAAATTTGCTCCCAAAGTCTGATTGAAGCCCAGGTATTATTTTGGTTTGGTTTTGCTTAATCTTCAACTGAATTCTGTTATTTTTCTATAGTCTCCTCATCATATAGTCTATAGTCCTAGGTGATGAAGCGCAATCAGGATAAATGTTGATTGCGCTTCATCACCAGCCCCTCAACCACATTCTTGCCTCCCCCAGACCCCCACTAAAACCAACAGCGACAAGTTGAAGTTAGCAGTCACTATTGGTGGCTAGCTTGTTCCTACTGGTGTCTCATTGGTTTCGAGAAAACAAAGACGATGGAGCTAGCTTGCAAAAAAATAAAAAAAAAAGAATCACCCACTGTTGTATAACTTTAAGCCACACGTGACAATAAAGATTATTCTGATCCTAGTTCTGATTAAATGACTGACTGAATGAATGAATGAATGAATGAATGAATGAATGAATGAATGAATGAATGAATGAATGGCGACTTTGCAACCAGAACTTATTTGACCTCATGAACCATGTTCATGAGGTCATGAACATGGCCTAACTTCCTTCCTGGACTACAAAGTCACACCTTCAGTGCACGTGAAAGGGGGCCACGTGTTTACAACGTGTCTGAGTGCCCCGGCACCTGTGTCATGGTTTCATTATTTGCCATGGTCAGAGGTTCTTTGTTGTCAGCCTCCCCCCCTGCATCCATCCAGCAGTCAGTCACCTGCTGCTGTTGGCTGAAAACAGCCTAGCCAAGCCCCTGGCATCCCTGCTGAACAGGGTAAAATGAAAGGCTGTTTATGTGGCAGAGAATGACCTCAGCAGTTCAGATGTGGTTATTGTGTTCCAGTCTATGGGGACTATAGGGCCCGGGGATGGGAGGGTCAAGAGGTCAGTCAGTCACCGTGGTCAGTTGGCAATATGTAATATGAAATATTATACTTTGTTTGGCCCACTGGTTCCCAAACTGGTGTTCCGAGGCAGGGGGCCCACGGCTATATGAGTTAATCAAAGTACGGTCAAAATTAGTCACATTGTGGCGCATTGTGACTTTGTAGATCTATCATTTTCAACAAAAAAACAATAAATGTGAAAGATATTTTTATATGGGGGGCCGTGGCCAGATACAAATGAATTAGTATGAAAAAAAGGTTTGGACTCGAGCTCCGGGACTCGTGGGCATATCTGGTGTGTGTGCGTACCACTCTCTCTGGGCTGTCCTGTTCGTCTGTGGATCCAATATGGTGGGGGTTACTGCAGGGGGCTGAAGGGGGTCCGTCGGACGGGGGCGCCCGCCTCCTGTCTTTTACCTGTCCACACAGAGGGGAGAAAAGAAAACGCTTCAATAATAACGCCAAATAAAAGTGTGTGAAATCAAAATGCATGAAGACATGTCCATTATTAGTATTGAGTTTCACAGGCAACAGAATTCAGAGGTACACATTACTTTCAACGTCCATTTAGTTCTCCCTCTCTCTTTGACAGCCTATCATCACGAAGGGTGCTGACAAGCTCCTGCTATATTTGAGTCGTTTTCATTTGAAATGGGTGACTGCTTTCTGTCTGTTACTCTGATAGTCACACCTGTCTGAAGTGAGGGGCGCTCTTATCATCATACATCATCTCATTCCGGCCAATCACAATTTGCGTCCTCACTCTTGTCTTCAATGTTTGTGTTTACACAATGCTTGTGTTTTGTACAGTACACAAACACTCAAAACTGGCCATTCATTGGCCTGGAAACTGGCCATTCATTGTCAAGGGCATTCAATGTTTGTGTTGGGACATTATTTTGTGTTTACACAAACCCTCAAAACTGACATTTGTGTTTACACAAACCCTCAAAACTGGACATAAGAGGGGCTAGTGCAGAACATATACTCACGGCTGGTTCTCTGGACTGGCTGAAAACATTGCTGTCCTCTTGGTCTCTGTCAGAGTCTGCAATGCAAGTAAAATCATCATGTTAGGATGACTATTACCGGTACAATAAAACATGTAAATTCAACATGCCGTACCACTCTTTCTCTCCACTCTTTCTCCATTAAGGCCAAATGTTATTTACTCTGGAATACACACATACTAACTGCCATCTTCATTCTGCCACTTTAAACATAGAGGGCTAGCCTCATGAAGCAAGCCTCTCCACTTGCTTTTAACTTATAATGTAGCTCTATTCTGCATAATAGACACAGTCAGACACTCATGTAGTCCTACACAAGCACGCACGCACGTCGCACGCACGCACATTTGTAACATTGTATTTGTTGTTTTTCATACCAATGTTTGATTACTGTCTACAGTCTACTTATTTGTTTATTATCGCATGTGAGAACCATGTATAAGCCCTTTTTTGGGTTTGTTTTCTCACCTGCACATGTTTTTCTCTTTTATTGATGTTGCCTTTTAGTAGGCCTACTGTTTTTTATTGCACAAAAAGAAAAAAAGAGAAAGTCTGCTGTCTGCTGTCACCCAGATGGATGTGTGCACACTTCTTGCCCTTACTGGTTTAGGATGATAACTTGAAAATGCATGACTACCCCTGTAGGAGCCATTAGAAGGGTAACAACAAGGTGTCATTATGAATTGGGCAGAACAGCATTCAAAAGTTGGCCTGCCCCTCTTGTGGAGGAGCACAGGGATATTTCACGCTAATCTAACTATAAATGTGTGTGTGTACCGTTGCAATGCATGTAACCCGAGAACCGTTTGCCCCACCAACTTTAAATTTGACACACGCATGACGTGTTCCACACCCCCGCAGGGAGTACAGTGTCCGGCCTTGAGTCTGTGGGACACACCGTTTTCCACAAACACCACACAAGACTCTGGTCAGGCTCTGCCAGTGGGCCTAATCAGCCTGAGTCCCCTCACCTGTGCAATTTCCAGCCTCTGCCTCAGCCAATTTATTGCGATGGCAAACCCACACCTGCCAATTGATTACTTAACCAGTCCACTTTTCACAGTCACTGTGCAGTCTTCAGACACAGACAGATAGATACAGACATCTCAATATACAATATGGGCACAAAAGGGACACAGACATATAATTAAAATGGGTTCTATGACAAGTTGACAAAGGGTATGAGGTTCCCAAGTTGCATCGTTGTCAAATAGGCCGGTGGCCGGCGGGCACGTACAGGTCTAGTTTGTCTTAAAGCGCCACATTTTGAACAGATGGTAGCCATGGGCACGACCTTCGGGGTCGCCACAGCGGGCAAATCCATCACACATGTGACTAAAATGTAATGATACTAACAGTGGCTAAAAATGCAAATTAATTCCTGACATGAATACAAATAAAAATAAACTTTATCAAAGGCATGTTTCCTTAACAAGGGCAAACAGGACTGTCGATAGCCTAATGGTTAAAGCCATTAGGCTAGTCCATAAAAGTCGATGTTTAATTACTTCCTGAAAACGAAAACGTGCTGCGTGATGAGGTACACATCAATAAAAGCCAATAAAATGGTTTAATCCATCGTCCTCCAACACAGCTGATTTTAATAGACCTTGCAGTAAGCCCCGCCCTGAATGAGGTGGAGAGGCTTGTCCATCACATGTTATGCTTAGCTGTGATTGGACCATAGCGGTTTGGGGAGGGGCTTACTGCACGGTCTATTAAAGAACTACTTTAATCAACAGGCTCCGCCAAAGAGAAGATTACATTTTTGGTCCCAAACTCAGTACTATCTCCTGTAGCAGGGCTGAAATGTATAGTTTGTATAGTCGTAACAGCTAATACATTACCACCTGGGACAAAAGGAAAAGGCAATTATCACGTCCACTGTTGCTGTCATGTTACCAATGATACCTCTTATATTTTCTATTTATGTTAGGAATGTAAAGAAGGAGCTATAGGAAGTCATGGTGGCTAATAGTGATTGGCCTACAAGCGTCACATGTATTTCCAAAGGGCCAGAGCTTAAACACAACACCGCGTCTCTGGACATACTCCAACTATTTTTAGCCAAGGATAGCTTGTCAAAGCATGGCTGCTGCATACAGCATTCAGTTAATACATGTTTTTCTCTGAAGTATAAGCTTATTCTCAGGCCATCTGATTTAATGACAGGACTATCAGAGCAAGGTTTACGGTATGGTGGTCCTGAGATTCTTTCCATAACCTTGGACATGCCCCTTGCAGCAGCCAACTTAAAGGGGCACTTCACCCTTTTTTGCAAAAAGTGGGCTCACTTCCTTCCTGGACTACAATTTCCATAATGCTTTGGTGCACTGCTCCTCCTTGTAAATAGGAGGAGGGCTGTCTTACTGAGACAACACGTAGTCCAGGAAGTAAGTGAGCCCCTGCAGCTTGTCCATGACATCAGAGACACTGCGCGCTCACTGCTAAAATCTAAAACATGTAAAACCATATTACACACATAAAGACCCCCTGCAGGAAAGTGTCCTAAATCTTCTAAAGGTCCTTAACATAATTATATTATTTTTGCAAAGAGGGTGAAGTTTCCCTTTAACCACCCTATAGTCTCCGCTCAATAGTGTTGTGCGATATGTCATTTTTTCAATTCGATACGATAAACGATAATTCTTTGGTCAATATCTCGATATCGATATCGATATCGATAATTTAATAATTAATATTTTTAA
>OOFJ01078184.1:0-11066 GCA_900323375.1 Benthosema glaciale
AGATGTCGGCTTTGGTACTCAACTAATGTTAAATATTTATAATATGATTATATTTTGAGAACCACAGATCTATTCCTATCCCATGTTTACCCTTATTCAGACTTCCTAGTAAGTAGTAACTGACAGTCTCACCTGTGAATCTTTTCTTCTTTTGGTATAAACTGCTCTTTGAAAATCTTTGAGTGAAAGATTGAAGTAAGAAATATTTACAGTTTAATCTGAACTCTCAGTAGTTTCAACTTTTAAGGACTAAAAGGAAATATATAGTATATCAGGAGGTAGAGCAGGTCATCCAATGATCCACATGGGTCGGCGGTTCGAATCCCGGCTCCTCCTGTCTACATGTCGAAGTGTCCTTGGGCAAGACACTGAACCCCAAATTGCCTCCAATGAGTTGGTCGGTGTGAGCTTGCCACCATTGGTGTGTGAATGTGGGAAGTGAGGACGCTGGCGTCGTCTGTTCGCCGCTTCACCTCCCAATGTATGAATGAATGAACCATTGTAAAGCGCTTTGAGCACTTGGAAAAGCGCTATAAAAATGCAATTCATTATTATATCAACAGGCTTTTAAAAATATACATCTCCAAAGTGGCTTCAGAACATTTAGAATACTGACGACATGCCTTAATGGTGTGATCTCACAGGGTCAGGGTATAATCAAAATTGTCCAAAATGACAAGTTATCGCCCCTCAGTTCATTCATCCAAATATCGGAAGAAAATATCTTAAATATCTTGTGTTTCTGTAGAAAAAGTTAACAACCTGGGTTACGTTACCAAGCAGCAGCCCAGCCCAGCAGATGAGAGAAAGAAGTACGAACGGGCACATGGATAGTGCAGATTAGTTGTTAGAAAGGGTTAAAACTAAACCCCACAGGACATTGAGCCGGGCAACAAGAATAATTCATAACTAGAGTCAACTGTTTACGAACAAATGTAATTCGGGTGCTGATGGAGCCTCTGACTGACCATACTAATAGCCTAGGTTTCTCAGAAAACTGTTCAGATTTAATAGACATTTGTAGAATTGGCCTTATAAGCCTAAATGTGCTCTATAAATAAAGTTGAATGGATTGTCATCCATGTATTTTATCCATATTGACATTTGTGGATGCATGTACTGTTCCGGTGACTTTCCCATAAAATATTGAAGATCTGTTTACTTTAAAGTGTTCCAAAGAACAATTTACAAAGTGCATATGCTTTTAATATCAATGAAATGCAACTGCAATTTCACACATTTCATAAAAAAATGAAACAAAACAAAGTAGGCTACTCTTAAATATGCCCAAAAGACAATAAAAATAGCAGATCTACAAGCTCATGACGTGTCACAAAGCGACACATGCTTTTTAGTTTGGGAACCAAGTTTCCTAGGCCTACAGAAAGTTGAGCAGAGTATGTTGCACTTTTCATGAAGTACCCCTTGACAGCCAGTAGGTGTCCTACCCGCCCAACATGAACTTTAAATTGCAGGAGTGTGTGTAAAGAGTCGAACATTCATTTAAGGAAAAATATCTTTCTTTGACAGTCATATTAGTCTGGAATCTGTGTGTGGAACCTTTCCAATGGGCTGATTAAACAAGAAAAAGGCTCTGGTGAGGCCTGATTGGTATTCAAATGGTGGTAGTTTCCATTTCCAAACCCACAGCAGTGTTCTATTGGAACAATTTATGTACAACATATTGGAAGGAAGAACCCTTGGATCTGGTCAAGAAAATGTCCCGTTACAAATAAGCTGAGAGGTGACTTTCAAATTACTTTGTAAATATTACCCTGTTAAGATGAGTCACAAATGTTGACGAAACGATATCCAGTATATTTTGGGATTGTACTTGCCTACTGATATATCTTTTGTTGATGTCAATTTTATAAGTTCCAAAAGGTACCCTTCTATTAGATTGAATATTCAGCATGATTTGGACAAACATTCTCTTAATTCTTGCAAAATTTCATTCATCCATAATTTGTTTAAGCCGTATTACTGTCACACAATAGAAACCTTAAAGCATACAAACCTAAAATCAATAAAGCTGTGAAGAATCTGTGAAGATTGTTTTGCCTAAATATCTATAGCCAGGCAAGGCTGTCATAATCTGAACATTTATAGTGATTGATGAATGTGGAAAAAAGAATGGAGGAAGGCTGGTTGGTGCATGTGTAGTGGGATGGATGGTTACCTACACCTCCTGCTGAGGAGTAGTGGCCCAAACCCATGAAGATCACCTGCACCAGGCACAGGAGAAGGGCCAGGTACCATACTTAGTAATTGTAAATAGTTAATTTCCACCACTGCTAAAAGGACCACTTCACCCATTAAACATATGCAAAAAATAATAAATAAAACACCAATACACTAGCTGGCAAATATTGACAGGCACATTTTAACAAAATTAAACATTGAGGATTTGACATTAATTGAAGGAATCACATATCGCACAATAAGAGCAGAGACAAAGAAAAACAAATATTTGAAGGGGTGAATGCATAATTAGCCAGGGTCCCACTGTAACTTTCTCAAATAGTTATTTTTGATTAAACTCTGTTTTAAGTTTATATTTCACAATAGCAATTCCACGTACGTGTCTTTTACAACACTATTAAATGCTCTTTTAATTAGTTCCAAAGTGTTTGCCCCAACACTGGCACCAAAACTGCACCGGAAACAATGTATTTATTAATGCAATTTAATAGTTAATAGTGTACATACCATTTCTGACAATAGTACAATATTTCCTTGCAGCCTTCGATTTTGGATCGGTACTTGAACAGAATTCTGGGAATTGTAGTTCTACTTCTAACAGACAATGTAATGACATGAGCTACTAAGGGTGTCGCCAAAAAGATGACTAAAATAAAAGTTACATGGTATGACTTCAAATGGCATAATTGGGTTTATCAAGTACTGGTTCTAAACCAGTAGTTCTCAAACGTTTTCATGTCAAGGACGAGTTAAACAAGTTTTTAGGTTTTTTATTGAATTAAGTTAGATCACGCTCTTCACTACCGTCTGAATAGCTCTCGGTTGCTAGGCAATTGAGTAAACCGGAAATAACCGGAAGTCAAAAGTCTGCAGTCCATCCATTCATTCATCTTCAACCGTTTATCCAGAGTCGAGTCACGGGGGCAACAATTCCAGCAGAGAGCTCAAGACATCCCTCTCTAGAGCAACATTAGAGATCCCGAGGCGTTCCCAGGCCAGTGTGGAGATATGCCCCCCCATCTGGTCCTTGGCCTGTCCCGGGTCTCTTCCCAGTGGGACGAGCAGCGAGGACCTCCCTAGGGAGACGCTTTGGAGGCATCCTAACCACCTAAGCTGGCTCCTTTCCCAGCAATGCAGCGGCGGCTCTACTCTGAGGCTCTCCCGCGTGACTGAACTTCTCACCGTATCTCTAAGGGAGATGCCGTCCACCCGTCTGATACGCAACCTTATTCTTTCGGTCATTACCCACACTTCACAACCATAGGTGATAGTAGGAACGAAGATTGCTTGGTAGACAGAGAGCTTTGCTTTCTGTCTCAGCTCTCCTTTCGTCACAACAGTGCGGTACAGTGACTGCAATACCGGTCCTGCTGCCCCGATTCTCCGCTGACCTCCTGCTCCGTCGTCCCCTCACTCGTAAGCAAGACCTGGAGACACTTACTGTAACTAAAGGCATAACTTTGCTTCACTTCTTAGTTAGCTAAAAAGTATCTTGTGCCTGATGTAGCTTTGGTCTGTGTCAGCTTTCAGCTAGTGTGATTTCCTGGCTCGTACACCCAGGCTTATTTTCTCTTTTGAAAACAAAATGCCTGTGGTCCCCAGAATAGTGTTTACATAACAAAACAATACATATTCTTTCCATCCATCACTTCCCTCTATATATTTTGGTGTTTTCACCATTTGTTTTGGTAGACAGGGATGTACTGTATATGGGCTTGCCAAAACAGTGAATACTCAAACATACAGCAAGAGGGCAGTGTGTTTCTACATGTAAACAGTAAACACCACCACACTGACTAACGACTGCTTGTATAGAGGGGAATAATGGGTTAAAAAAAAATCATACATTCATGTTTTTGTTTTGTAAACACAGGGCAAAGTTACATTGTATTTTATCAGGCAGAACACATTTTTAGCCAACTAAAAAGTGCAAGCCACACAATGTCCTGACAATAATGATGTGCAAAGAGTGAGTATGAAGGTTCACATCTGTTTAACTAAATTCCATTACAAAGGAGTCGTGGGGATATTATTTTCTTATCATCACAAGCACAAAATGTATTAAAGTCTAATGGCTATAGATTTAAACCAGGTGTTTCTGTCCCCATCTACATAAAAGAAAAAAAAAGAAATTATAATGTACATAAAGAAAATGATTTGTTACTAACTGAATCAGTTGAATTAGACAAGATGAGATCGCCTGAGTAATTTGGTACATCTATGCATACAGGTGTAGTCCTTTGCCATCGTTCATGAGAATACTTACCTATGGCCTACTGTTTACCCATAATGTGAGTATGATACAAACTACAAATGTTCATACATTCTTTGAAATCACTTGTGAGCATCCTCACATTGGGTAAACCACACACGCTGGCCATATGCAAGTAGTCTCACTCATGATGCAAAGAACCAGGGTTACGTTCGTAACCTAGGGTTACGTTCGTAACCTAAAGTTCTCTTTAGCCAAGTGCCATCTGCCCAGGCATCTGTACATCTGTTCCTTTACAGTGTGCGCTATAGTCACAGTTCAATGCAGCCTGTACATGCATGGGACTTCTAAGTTACAAAACTTACAGTACTGAAACCATCAGAATATGTACATATGAAAAACAAAAACAAATAATGATTCACATTAAGAAAATGTATTTACATGAATATAAATCGCTGCAAGAATAAAAGTATAATCGGAAATTGTTAAAAAATATACAATACTAACTTGTATGTGATTTGTTGCACCTCAGTGAATGCTATGTCCGTCCATTCAGGACTGTTGAAAAGGGTTCAAAACAACGTATTCCAGTCTCTAGTCGCCTCCATGAGGTGGCGCTGGCCGTGGCCGATCCAATCTTCTTGTCTATTGAACAGCCGGCCACAGAACCAGCACTCAAACACAGTCGGCTGAGCACAGCTCGATAAACCCTTCACCACTTCATACTTCCTCCTCTGTTTTTTTCGGCGTAACTTCAGTCTCAGGAGGAAGCGCTCGCGGACAGAACTCTGAACCAGGCGAGGATTCGAGGCGATGCCGTGGGACAAAGGACTTTCGGTAGAGGTCTTTGTTGTTGGAACCGTGACAGGGTTAAGCTCGGAGAGCGCTTGGACCGTTTTCCGGGAAAGGGATACTTTTGTAACTGCACCTCTGTGCCTGTTCACCGACTTCATGATACCCGCCACTTCAGGAATGTCAGCGTCGGGATGATTGAGCACCACCACTGGTTGGTACCTGCGAGGGTACTTGACCTGCTGCGAGGGACTGAACGGTGACAACCGTAGCATCCTTTCAGTGTCTTTGGCTACTGGCTGCCATAGCACGGCAGTGTCTTTTTCAGGCAAAGTTTTGGGTTGTGTTTTGTTTGCGAGTTTCCTAGCCTTATTAACGGGGACAGGGAGCTCGTCGAATAACTGCTTCCTGCGTCGTTTCCTTTGGCTTGGCGGCCGAATCGGTCTGGAAGCTAGGTGAGGTTTGTCTCCCTCGCGTCGTTTTACCTCAAGTTGTATCTTAGATTTGGGGGCTAAAATACAGGAGAGCTTGACAGGTTTTTGGCCAACACTGTGTATGGGGATATATTTCTTCATTCCGGAGGGACCAGAGTTTGATTTGTTTGAAGCAACCAAAAAACACTTTGTCTGTGGTCTCGTTGAGAGGAACACAGGCTGACCGCGTGAGTTGGGAGCGCCGCTCGTAAGAATCCCACTGGTAGGTGTCACTAGCCTAAATACAACTTTGTTTCCAGTATTTTCACCACTATGGCCAGATGGATTTCCCGACTTAGCCGGGGAGATGTACCTAACCAGGAATGCTTGCCGGCTAGTGGATTTGTCTGTAGACTGCATGGGCATGGCCAGAACTGGTCGAGGTGAAGGGGAGGTTGACAGTTTTGGGCCAGCATTCCCAGGGGACTGAATGATTGGGAATGGACTCTGGACCAGGTAGCAAGTTGGCTGTGTCTTAACAGTCTTGTCTGCAGGAGTGCTATGCACTGTATTTGACAACAGAACATGACCTGAGAAACCTGTGCTGTTGACCAGGTAATGACTTGCCGCGGTGCTCATACCGGGCTGAACTGCAGTCAGAACTGTTGGCCCTTTATCACTTGTACTAGCTACTGGCGTCAACTCATCTGTCTTGCCACTAGTTCCCGTCGTTGCACAAGATGTGTTAATTTGAGATCCGATGGTTTTGGTTAGCAGTTTGAAACCTGGATTTCCCTTGAGCTGCAATGGCACGGCATATTGATTATCTCCGGTCTTCAGGAACACTTGTTGCTTCCCCTGTGGCATTTGAAGAATTCTGAGAGTTGTCTTTGTTGGTGTAGTCTTTGTTGGCTTTATACAGTCCGTGCTAACGGTTGAGGATCCTGCTCTGTCTTTGTTTAGCTGGTGAATAATGATAGCATCTGAATGTTCTTCCACAACACGCCCCAAGGAAGATGAACTACCGTTGCTTTCTGTACTGCCTTTGCTCTCTGGGCTACCTTTACTTTCTGGTTGCGTTTTAGACACCGGTATGGCGTCTTCCTCAATCTTAATAATATTGAAGTCTTGCAGTATCGACTCAGGATGTTCATTCTCTGGGAGATCTTCTTCAACAGTAACACGTTCATTGCCAGCAACATCATTTGCGGTTTCTTCCGTACAGTCTCCAGGAGTGTGTTCCTCTGTGCCTTCTGTTGGCTGTGGACTCTCTGCCAGTGTCAAGCTCCAATTCGGGAGTTCATCTGTCAAAGGTTCAGATGGATTATCAAAATGCTCAGTTTCACAAGGACTCAACGTTTCCTTTGAATAATTATGAAAAGTAAATACTTCTTGGTTCGGGGAATTTTGCATATTGGTGTCTGCACACGTGGAATCGTCTCTGTGGCAACTTGAAGTTGCTGGGGAGGAATCTGTTAGATTACGTAACTTATTTTGATTCTGAGCAGCTTTACAGAGATTTTCTTCAACCCCAACATGTTCTATATCATTCACGAGACTATCGCCCTTTTCTGAAGAGTGCACATCACTTGCTGTGGCGTTAACGGTAGTGTTTTCTTTATGTCCATCAATAAGGACGTCAAGTGCATCTGTGGTGGCACTCTGGCCTTTCCCACAGTCGTTTTGGGGTGCGGCTGGTTTAGGAAGCACCAAATCCTTTACCAATTCTGAGCGTAGCGACTCAGCATCGGGAAACTCAAGATCACAACGAACATCTGCGTTTACAGTTTTACTTATAGAGCTACTTAGTCGATTATGGTGGCTTTTCTCAGTCTCAAGAACAGACTCTGTTCCAACGGGCGATGCCGTATCAGCAGTTGTTGACGTTTCTGATGGCCCATCACTCATAAGTTTGGTATTTACTGCAACATCAACTTCGTGCATAATAGAGGTTTCCTCATCTTCTACTTTTACTTTCACTGCCATAATATGTTGATCAGTCCCTGAGGAATTTGTATGTACACTAGAGCCACTCCATTGAGTACCAGCCACACAAGGGGGTGTTGGACAGTCACTACTTGTGTGCCCATTATTTGCAGAGTCATTACTTTCATCTGATGGTCCATCTGATTCTGAAGAGCCCACGTCTTCCCCTTTAGAGTGAGTCGATGTTTCTAATTTAGCTGATGGTATTACTCTGAGAACTAAATGTTTTTTGCCGTCGACCATCTTGAACCCCATTACTTTAGTTGTACAGTTAGGCGGGAGAGAGATTTTATTTTTCACCATGAGAACAGTCAGTCCATTAGACAGGTTGGGACTTGCAGGGTCCGACCCTACACTGTTTTCATGTTCCTGTGAAGGTATGGATGGTTCTGCTAGAAAGGCAGATTGATTGTTTTTGCCCAAAGTAATGTTTTCGTTATCATCCATGGCCTCAGACTCATCTAAGGAGCTCTCGGAATGGAACTGTCTGTTTTTGGTCTGTAAGGCCTCATCAGAAAGAGAGTCCTGTAATGACATCCTTTGAGAATCTTTTGACTCTCCCAAAGATGTTTTTTTCTTTAGAAAAAGTTTTAATCCTGCAGTAGAGTTTACCGGGAGGTTGTCCTCGACAGCTCTCCATACAGTTTTCCTGTCTGTCTCCTCGCCGTGGACATTCACCATGTGTTTTGTAAGGTAATCACTCTTTGCCGTGCCATAGTCACACTTATGACACTTGAAGGGGAAGCTGCCCGAGTGAACTCGCAGGTGCCTCTGGTGCTCCTCTTGGTTCAAGCTAACGTGTCTGCATTTAACACACTTGAGGCGGCTCTCGTTGTGATGGTGTATGTGCTGGACGAAAGTGCCTGCGTCCAGAGTCGTGAAGTCACATTTCTCACAGAGGAACTGCCCGTTGCGACTGTGACTCATGATGTAGTGCCGGGTGAGCAAAAGCAGCGAGTACTGAACGTCATTGTCACAGATCTCACAAGTGACGTAAGTGTTTCTGTGTTCGATCCGGTGCCGTTGGAGGGCAGGGAACTCGTTGGTGACAAATCCGCAGAGGTCACATGGATATGTAGGAAGTATGCCCTTGTGCGTCCTTCGGAAATGTTTAAGTAGGTCATTGGGGCTATACGTGGGACCCTCGTTACAAACAGAGCAGCCAAAACTAAGAATTTTCCCAGAGAATACCGCCCCCTGTTGGATTTTACAGGGGGATTTCTTGATTGCTTTCCTCTCCAGCTTGCTGGGACTCACGTACTCTTGGATGGAACAGTGTTCAGGGTCATAGAGGAGTAAACCGTTGGAGTGCTCAGCAACCTCTTTGAAATGTTTGTAAACAAAGTCTTTGATCTCCTCTTTCTCATCCTCTGAATTCCGGACGGCTCCGTTCTGGAGGTCGCTGGACGTTGCAAAGTCTTCCTCCATACCTTAAACTCTGCCGAGACCTGTAAAATAAAAAGGAAGTACAAATGAATTCAGAGGGGAGGAGGAGGAAGCTTTTTTGAAAAAGTGACTGGTAATTTGTATAGACTAGGTTTTCAGATTGCACACAGCATTCAAACCTAGTCCTATGTTGCCGAAATAGTCACCAAAGTAACACTGCTGCCAAGCAGTGCCAAACAGGTCCACTGTCATACCTGTGCGACCTTGTGTTCGGAAGGTAGGGGTCTACGACCACTTTCTGGTAAAACCAGAAGTGAACGGATACACAAGGCAATCAGACAAACTGGAAGCAGGAAGGGGAAACCGGAAGTGGTCTTTTTTTTTAATGAAATTGGAAGTCTGTGCGACCACCCACCAGGTTTGGAGCCTGCTATAGCTGTTAAAACCCAAGCCAATAGGAAAGCAGATGGGGTGGGGCTTCAGCAATTACAAGCGCTGCGTAAGACCACCAATTTATATTATACGACAGGTCGTTTTGAGGAACTAAGCTGATTGGTTGAAACATGTCACATGCAGTTACTTAAACTCACTACACAGTAACACCTAATCAAAACAAAGAGTTCAGCTGTGTATCTGTCATTGAAAAAATATTATTTTTCAGCGGTTCTGTTAGTTTTAAGTATAATTGCAATATTACACTCGAGGGTGTGCTTTAACGTCATTTCAGTCACGCCTGCGGTGCCATTCTGAAGGTATCGCAAAGTGTAATATTGCTTAATTAAAATAGGTGTAAAAAGGCGATCTCTGCAGGGAGGGCGTTTGGACGAGATGTCAAAAAGGAGATCTCGGCGATGAAATAAACAAGATTATTAACATCATTATTATTGATTATTATTAGCAAGAAAATTAGCAAGATTGTCTTGTTAATTTTAAAGGAGCATTCAGTGCTTTGGGGTGATTTGGGGGGAAAAAACGGTCCGCCCCGCTAACAAGACGTGCACATGCATACGGTCTACAGTAGGGGGGACGCACAACAGGCCAACAGCACGCGCACCAAGGCCCACCCTAGTCAACCCTGATTGGAGGAAGCCCCCCTCTATCCTGATTGGATGAAGGCTTTGCCACCCAAAGCCCAAACTGAAACTAGTGTTTTTGACCCCTGTGGTTCACTGGGGACAGGGAGGAATTCCTTATATGGTCAGCACTCTCTATAGTAGGGAGGATTATCAAAAGGAAAAATTTAAATAAAAAAGTGATATTTAAAATGAGGTGAAATTACTGAATATACCTTTAAGATTGATGATAATATGCCTTAAAAACATTTACACAATGTGGGGGACCCCCAGACATTGCAACAGGCTTCTGCAAAGATATGGTTCCAATCTACACGGTCGAGAAACAGGGTGTTGTGAGTTGGTGCAAACACTCAATCCTCGTTTTAAAGCCTGTGAGCTGGTAAATTTGCAATTTAGTGTGGCACCTTAGAACTTAGAAAGTGTGGCACCTTAGAACTGTGGTGAATATTGTGAAAATCTGCAAACATTTGAGTGAGGTTTAGATTGCTGATGTCCTACCTAAACTCTATACCCTAACTACTGCAGTGGTCAGTTCTGGACCCTTTTTTATTTGGACGGGGGTGGAGGGGGTGTTTGTCTTGGAGGAGTATTCTGTTGTTCTGGCGTTTTACTGTTTTCTGTCTCTCAAGGTTCTAAATAAAATAAAGAAATACAAGACAGACATTTTATATTAACTATTCATTCAATTTACAAGAAATGTGCTATAGTAGAATAGTACATAGGGGTGTTTTTTATATAGTGATGTAAATTCGTTTTCAATGTGATGAGTCCCGGGACACACAGGTGGTCATTCAAATGCGTCCCAGAAAATTCGTGTGAATCCCAAAAAATGGAGGAAAAAAAACAAAAACATATTAACGCATGCGCACCCTGACGGACCCCACTGTCGGCGCATCGCATGTAAATCTTCGCTAGAGAGACGACTCTGTGAAGAAAGCAGAGGGAGGAGGAGCGGAGGCACAGACTGTGTGTGTGTTGCACTGTTGACGCGCACAGCGC
>OOFJ01078188.1:0-10000 GCA_900323375.1 Benthosema glaciale
CTACTACACAGTGTGCGGACCTTACTTCTTTCCATTGTACGTATTTCATTTTGGTTCAGCACCTGTAAGTTTTTTTAGAGATGTGCGTACTTTCCTTTTGATACAGCATATCGTACTACACACCTCTTCATGTCCACTGTGGTAACGTCAAAGGTCACTCCCTTCAGCCACAGAACCATGAAGAGGCGCTGGGAGAAGGGACAGTTACCGATACTCTGGCCATCACTTCCTGCCTGGAGGAGAACAGTGAGAGGAAGTGAGAGAATGTACAGGGCTTGTTAGTTCACGGTTAGAGTGTAGCGCCGTGGTCTGTGTAGATTTTCACCTCAAAATGTGATTATATGCCAAGCGTAACTGCGGTATGCTATGCTATATTAAAATTGCCTTGGTTGACTTTAATTGTGTCGACGGCAGACAACACAACCTTGGTGGTACGATGTAAATGTGAGGACCACATAGTGGTCTGAACCTCAACTTTCATGAAAATGTTAATCATGTGGATCTCGGAATCCACGTGAGAACGGTGGAGCTTCTCACGTGGAGCTTGGACTTGCCACTGGCAGGTCATCTATGTGATATATCTATGACGCCAAATGTTGGCACGGCTTTAGTGCGATGACCTGCAATTGTCTTTATGCAAATATTAGAATGAGTACAAACAAAGTAAAAAAATAATTCCACTCATAGGAGAGTGGAAAGTTACACGGTTACCAAAAGTCATTAAGCAAATTCATGAATGAGCTAGTGCGTTAACATTATGTCATAAATATTACCTCATCCCAACCACCAACCACCCTACATCTAAAACACAACCATAAGTGACCATATTGCATCCAGCCAATTAAGTGTGCATGTTTGACTGAGAGCTATCATATTCCTACATCCAGGAACTGCTTTATTTCTATTTCTTTGCCATTTTGATAAACCATACACTATACATATACGACACATATACTTTACTTTCTTCTCGCAGCTCTTTATTAGACTTTAGCAGAATAAGCTATATTTCCCTTTATTAGCCTACAACCCATGGCCAGATATTTTTGCTAGATGAAATATGGTAAAATGATGTCTAGGGGATCTTGCATATGCCACATTTTGCACATATGCCACATATGGCCCATGACATGGCTAGCAAAAGCCGACCGGAAATCAGCATTTGGAGAAGTTACAACGGCATCTTTCACATGAAGAAAAACTAGAAAGGGGTGGTTCAGCTCGACCCACATGTTCACAGAAGAATCATTATGGAAACTTGAGCGAGAGCTAGGGGAAAAGACATAAAATCCCATGTCGGTTGTTTTAAAAATGTTTCCTGCCAAAGACAACGCCCCTATACCATGCGAGGCCAGGACCAGGTTACTATATATAGATTAAAGTTTAATTAGATTAGGCTTACTTTTGTTTATAAGCCCCATGAGTAAGCAAGCAATGGTGACCTGCAGTGAGCTAGCTAATTATTATGATGACTATATTAAATAATGAGAATATGAATGAGTGTGACCGCCTGATTAAGTCTGATGACCTGTCAATGTGACAAAATGTCCTCAAATAAAGCCAATCTACTGACCAGATAAGTTATCAGTTTAAGAGTAATCAAGCAGTGATAATGGATTGATTACAGTTATTACAGTCGATTGAGTTGAACATAGATTACATTACAACAAATGAGTGCACAGTGACTGTGAGTGACAACAGTGATGTGTCACTGTAATGGCTTACCTTCACGAAAAGTTCAACTCTTGGCTGATTCACATCACTCATTGTATCTGCTGATGATGCACGAAACCGTCCAGACAGGCAACTATAGGCTATAAGAAATAATACCAGCGATGTCAAAATAGTACTTCGTATGTAATTAAACAACACAATTGCAAACTATATAAGAGCCTTATTCAACACATCTCTGAACCACCCGTAGCGCAGAAATTGCAGCATCAATCTTTCAATGTCACAAAGTAGAATACTAGAATAAACAAACTGGCTGGCAAAAGCAAGAATCTAAAGGCGTCATAAACATTTAAACAAACCCCGGACCAAAAACCTTTTTTAAATCAGTGTAATCCAAATAGTAGCGTAATCGTAATGTATCCGACGGGCGATACCTTGAAAGTCCTGGAAGTTGCAGTTGATGACGTACTGTAGCCGATTTTCCCTCTATGGTGCTGCCCAGAGCCCATCGCCCAGAGGGACGCTCGGTCGCACTTTGATTGGCTAGTTGGTTACCCATGGCAATTATTAGTTTTAATAACCCTCTGGTTTGATCATCTTCTCCGTGGTTTAATAACACAACTGTTTTGTTTGTCTAAACTAATTCACTCTTGAGTTCACTCTTAAAACAAATAGGCTAATATTTCCTATATAGGCTGTAGGCTATGTAGCTCATACAGTTATCAGTTCTGTAGCCACTGTCTGCCTGTCTATATAAGCCTGCTATATACAGTCACATCTTCAAGTTCAACGATCTCGAAAATCGTCTACTCTCTTGTCACCCTGACAACCAACTAGCCAATCACAGTGAACGTCCGCGACTTTTTTCCTCCTCCCCTCCTCCCCTAGCCTAGGTTAGTCATCTTGTCTTCCCTGAAGTTCCCTCAGGAGTCAGGCTCCATGGTGTTTGTATACAATACAAATCTTGCCCAAGTTTCCCATACGGAAAATAAAGCCTATTATAAGAAATTCCCATACAGGAGAGTGACACACTCCATATATGGTCGATTGGCCATGAAGATCATGACACAGACCTCATCAAACCCTGGATAGCCTTATACGGAGAAGACTGGATCATCACCTAGATCTGCATATGGAACCGGCCAGCAACTCTACATCTGACCTAAAACCCTTAGATCTCCATATATGGAGCTGACTTGTTCTGTCATTCCATATGTTGATCCTCCTCCTCCCCACCCTTTTGACCTTTTTCCCACCCCAAAGTGTTCTGACATTCCATATGTTGATCTGACCTCATCAAACCCTGTACACTCAAGGCACGCTCCTCTAGGTCTATAGGGGACAAATGGACCCAAACCATGGGTTTGTGTGTGTGTGTGTACGTGCGTGCGTGCGTGTACTGACACCAGTTTACTGACTGACACCAGGATACTGACACCAGGAATGAATAAGGACCCCTACTCTGCCCCATACTTTTATTCATGTTGTCACGGGGCAGCCCGTGCCCATACACTGATTGAGGACAATGTTACACTATTAAGTACACAGCAGCTTCCATTTGACTAACATTGCCGGACAGCTTTGGAAATTACTGTGTGGAAGTGTTGCTCATGGACAGTGTTACATCCTGGTATTTCCAAGTAGTATTGTAAGTATTGTAGAGGAGTTTTCAGTATGGTATGTGTGTTTTCAGTATGTCTGTCAGTTTTCAGTATGGTTATGCTACATCTCCAGAGTCCAGACTTGAAGATCAAGGGTTGCTAACTAACACAATTGGCTCTCTTTCTGTTGTTACATGACAGTTATCAGTGTGATGTCATGTCATTCTTATCCTCGGCCACTAGATGGCATAGTAGACTGGAAGGTCAGGTCCCTTCAATACATCCATTCCATTGGGTCAGATGCTGTGTAGCTAGTGAGACAAGATTAATAATACTAGACTCATGGAGACAATATGGAACGGATGGCCCTTGATGTAAAAGAAGCCAGGCAGGTAGTCATCGTGCACCATACTCTTCTTTGTGTTGTATACAACGCATGCTTTTACACGCCCAACAAATGAGGTCTAGACCAGATGATTGCCGGTTTTGTTCTCATTTTAGATTTCTTTAGTTTTGTGTTACACAAAAGGGAGATTACGTTTGTTAAAGGGGTTGAATAACGTCGTAAACCACTTCTAATGCCACACGCAGGCTGTGGTTGCTATGTACAGTAGGCCTACTATAGTGTGAGAGGGTTATGGGTAGTCCTAATGACAAATATGAGCATATCTGCACGCAGAAAGATAACTTTGATGTAAATATTCAGTTATCAGTTCTGCGTAAGTTATTTTCCTTTGGAATCCGGCGGGAACTAACACCAGTGTAAGCCTCTTTATTGAAAAGGGGCGAAAAGCAGATCAAATACAAAGAATGGATGTGAATGTAAATATTTATTTATTTAAAAAGGGAATTGTAGACTGTCAATTAAAGTAGCATTATAAGGATCACTGTAGCCTATAAATTGCTGTTGATCAATACTTGCACATCAATTCAACCAAGTAGCCACTGCCTACCACTGATTTATTGAGCCTTTAACACTAATGTAGGCTACGAAAATATGCAAAAGCCATATCATTATAATATATGCTTCATGCACAACATTAATAATATACAATAATAATAAAAGAAATTGTGATGCATACATATTCCGTATACTACAAGGAAGTTAATTATATTCGTAGATTAACACCTGCAAGAAATACCAGATTGTTGCAGCTACAGGCTATTTAAAAGATATGTTTTGGGTGTAGTACAATAGAAATTTGATGGAGAGATTGAACTGCAAGGGCCGTTGCCTCTATACAGAAAGCAGCATGGCGATGATGCAGAGGGCTGTGGTGGTGGTCAGTGAGAAGAACTGAACAGACATGGCTCCATTGCAGAGGTCTGTCTGGCAGCACTCAAAGCTGCTGGTGAATGCTGCCCCTAGGAGAGAGCCCGTCAGCGTCTTGCCACACAGGTCTGAGTCCAGACACCCACGGTTGTGCAGGGAGATGGCGCTTGTGGCGTTGAATTCTGGTAAGGTTGAGCATATGGATGAAGAAGATGTAATTGGTTTGGGAAAACTCAAAGATCATTCAGAGCTCAAACAAAGACCTAAAACTTTAAAGGTGTGTGACCCTTTCTTAACTTAAGAGTAGAAAAACATTGTGGCATTTTATCATCAACATTAGTGAGGACCAATTATATGAAGGTTGAAAAGTGGTGAAGTGGGTCCTTTAACTTTCAAGATATTACAGTGAAGAAACTCACGTGCTTCTCCAGAGTAGCAGTTAAGAGTAGAGTTGTCACACACAACGTCTTTTGCAAACAGGCACTTCCCAAACACACCGATGGGACACTGCGTGCAGGTCAGACACTGGGCTGTGGAATGCAAGGACATCAGGTTCATAACTCACCCAGCAGCGTGTTTCACAGGTACACACAGATAACCAATGGCACTGCCACTAACTGAACTTGAATTCCTGTTATCAGACGTAAAGCAGGTAGAGCAGGTTTGTCACTTCGTCTTGCCAATGTAGTAGCCTACTAATTTAAGAATATTGCTGTAGGGACGTCACGTGATATATCTGTTTGTTTGTTTGTTTTGTATGTGCATGTTCATATTTTGTAGCCAGCCTGCCTCTTGTGTGTCAGTTTGGAGACTGCAACTTTGTTTTGTCTGATGGCTCCTATAGTATTAGATAGTGTATTAGTGTATATTAGATAGTAGGTTAACCTTGGATTGTTTACAGTTGTGATTTGTCACAATGAACTTCGGTTGCCAAGTTGTGTTGAAAGAAAAAAGCAAGATGGCCACAGCTGACGGCTGACGTAAGGTACATTTCAAGCACAGTGACTGACAACTCAATACAAAGACATACAAATATTATATACTTCTACTTCTAAAAGACAGGAAATCATCATAAATGGAGGTAAAAAAGGGAAAGAACATACAGTGAGGGGAAATGGGGTTGGGGGGGACTCAATTTTCAGATGTCCGTAGGTGCCTTTTGTGAGCGGTTTTGAAGAAGCCAAGGGATTCACATGACGTCTTAATGACTGTTGGTAGGGCGTTCCACATTTTAGTGACATAGTAGCGAAATGAATTCCCTTGTTTGTTAACATTGTTTTGTCATTTTCAATTTCTTTCTTTTCAGAAAGGACAGTAGTGACAGGAAACTTAGGGGTGGCAGAGAGAGGAATTATAGGACAACACAGATCAGCATCACTCCAAACGTTTATGTTCAGATCCTGTGTTCATGATCTGACATACCGTAATTTTGTATGTCATTTTTAAAATTCTGTGCAGCCCACTGCAAGAACGCCTTAAACAATATTACATACTTCATGAGAATGATTCTACTGTACATTGGATCTGATATTGTGCTTCATTGGTTTAGGAATGTTATTCTGCCAGTGTGCTGTAGTAATTCCGTAGGAGGCCTCACAAGATTGAATCATGGGAGGATATTAATTGAACCAGTTGTCATTCTCTTTGTTTGTCCCATTCAAAGGACTTTGTTTATGAGCCTCTAGGATTTGATAGTCGTGTAATTATTCTCAAGTATAAGTGTTTCTTAGTGATAGATTTCTAGTCCTCCAATAGGGCGCTGCACGGATGACGTCTTATTGTAGGCCAACGGAAGTTACTCCTGCCAGCATTCTGACATCCATGATTCCCAGCACAAATCAAAATATTGTTGAACCACAGAGAGAAAAAAAAAGAAAAGAAAAAGCCTCAAAATGATTGACATAATGGCTGTAATTGATGTAGTAGAGAACAACATTAGAATTATGTCACCATATATTCTGTAGTGTAAATGAAAACCCGGTAAAACTGGAAATCTGGTGAAGGGAACTCGCTTCCGCATTGTAGGCCTCACAGACTGTATTATGATTATGTTGCCGGCCGAGCGGTCCAGGCAGCGTGTTGCGGGTTCGAGTCCCGAGCCCGATGACTTTTTCTGCATGTCTTACCCCCATCTCTCTCCCCCATCTCTCCCCCCCTTTCCTGTCAAACTACTGTAAATCTATCAATAAAGGCAAAAATGTATTAAAATAAAATATAAAATAAGAAGATCAGGGAGACAAAATACAACCACAATTGTATATGTTATATTGTATTAACATAGGCCTACAGTACTCTCTAACTACCATACAGATTGGACAAATATAATTTATTAATTAAAAAAAGTTACATAGTGCTGCTTACCCAGTTTGTTTGAGAAAAAGGTAAAATACCTAATTTTAGATTTTTAATTTTGGATTTTTCTATCCAAAATAAATAAATAAATATATCATACGTTTGTACTTTGTAGCCATGTATGTTTATGACATGACCTGTATAAACAAGCTTATCTCTACTAACAACAAACAAACATTTTTATATAAAAGGCTAGGTTACTTACCAGTTGCTATGAAAGCTCCCACGATAATCACTGTGTTCCACATATTTACACAAGTAATCTTCTTGTAGACAGCAGGTACAAAAGGTACTTCTGGTTTAAAGAAGGTTAATTTGTTGTTGTACTCAAGGAAGGCTGCTGAAGACTAGAAAGAATGTCAGGAAAGACAATGACAATGACAAAGCAGTGAGAGAAAAGAATGAGGTAAATCAAGTTCTTCCCGCTAAGAGGAAGTATTCCACTTTCACGTAAAGTCCAGAAACAAAAAATGATGCACTCTTAAAGGAAATCATGTACAGTTCAGTTTTTGTTCATTTGTTATTCAACAGTAGTGAACACAGTCTATATCACAAGTTATAAATACAAATGCCATCTTTTTTCTCACACGTCTACATTGGCAAAGCGTTAACCAAGAAATCCAATAATCCACATAAATTACAGTGAAAATGTTCTCAAGGTCTCAAACTTGGTAGGTGGTCTTGACTTACAAGACCACAGTTAACGCTGAGGAAGGCCCACCAGGCCAAAACGCGTTCGTTGTCTGCTCATCAGAGGTAAATAAAATCATGTGGAAAAAGGACATTTCATGAGTGCTGGCATCTCTCTTTTTCATTTTACTACTGAGCCTTGCACTGAGCCTTGCACCTAGAAGGATTTTCCTAATTTGGAGTGTTGCGTGTTGTCTGCTTCGGCAGCACTATTGTCTTGACTTACTTACAGGACAGGCTGTAACATATTAAGCCCTGTCCCCAATGTCTTCCTATTGGCTGGGCTTTAATACAAGTTAAGCTTATTAATGCTTTTATATTTATGTTCCATTGATGTTGTATTTTTTTAAACATTTTCTTCTGCTTTAATACATTTTCTACTGTACATCATATACTTTGCGGGTGTTTTGAGCGAGCCCACGCAGTTTCTAAATTCAGCAGGAAGTGATTTTCTTGTTTTAATTTCTGTTAAAAGGTTTCCCGAAACCCCCACCCTACATGGCCCACAGGGTGAACAAGCATAGACAGGAAGGATAAGTAAGCAAATAAAAATAATGACAAAATGACAAACAGCAAAGAACTAAAATTAATACAGCAAGTTTTGTACAATTACAAAACTGTTGAAAAAAACTAAATCATGTTAATTAAAAGTACAAGAGGAAATTTACACTAAGAAACGAACTTGACAAAAATAATGTTTTCAGATGTGATTTAAAAGTTGACATTGATTTGGCTAGCTTTAGATCCATGTAAATTTGTAAGTACGACCAGAAGGGCCTTAAAGGATAAGGCTGCATGCACACAGGCTCATAGGGGACCACAATATTCCAAATGTATCTGGGAGCTTGTCCTTGCAGGGCTTTAAAAGTAATACAATTCGGTAAGATCCAGCTCTCCAGTAAGACTGGAGAGCTGATATGATGAGTGTGGTATTATATTCATGTTTCTTAGAATTAGTTAGCGGTCTAGCAGCTGCTGAATTCTGTACCAGTTGGAGACAGGGTATAACTTTTTCTTTTTTCTGAGGCCAGAGTAAATAACAGTAGTCTAAATGTGATGAAATAAAAGCACTTCATCATTTCTCTCAGTGGCTGTCATTTTAGCACTGAATACAAAACAAACCCTAGCTTCAATAAACATTCACCACATGACCAGAACCCGCTTTTAAATCCTGTTCTTTAAACAGACTACACCCAGATGTAACATCTACACTCTTGTTATTCAGAGGCCTTTTCCATAGAGACATGTCATATTTCAATTTACATTTCAAATTATACAACAGAGAAAACGCATGGGAGACAGGCCTAACATATACATACAGTGAATTTCGTGGCATTAAAAAATCACGATATATTGATTTGTGCCCACCCCTACTCCAAACAGCCACCACTGTTGCAGAAAATGCAGCAGTGACAGACAGCTGGGTGGCGCTGTCTCTGTTCTGGTAGGTAAGTGCTGCAACAGCATCAGGTGACTGACTGTGTCATTGCCCATTACTGTAGGTCTGTTTGATTTGTAAAGATGTTGTCAAGCAACTGCAAGCAAGCTTTTGTCTGGATGCTCGGAAACATACTAGTGGCATTGAATGCACTATAGGGAACAAGGAAGTTAGACTTCAGAACTGGTTTTAATGTACACAGCGGTGTTATGTTTCTATGATGACGTTCCATTACATACTGTAAAAACTAAGAAATCCACTTGGTCTAATCACTGAGAGGTGCAACTCACACAGGGGTGGAAAAAGTACTGAATTGTTTTACCTAAGTTGAAGAATCAATACTGCAATGTAGAAATACTATGTTACAAGTAATTCCAAATTGACAAAGTACAAGTACAAAACTATTGGTATCAAAATGTACTATTAACATTAGAAAGTACTCATTATTATTACTATTACGTTTTCAAATGTATAAACAATCAATGAATGAAATGAGCAGATCTAAAAGGGCCATTCTGTGTGGAGTTTGCATGTTCTCCCCGTGTCTCCTATAGAATAGTTACCCTCACAAAAACCTTGGTCTCTATACTGCCACCCGCGCATGATGGAGGGGAAAGGAACCGGTTGGAATAATGTGTTCCTTCCCCACGCTATACACCCTACCAGGGAAACTCCCCCGTGTCAGTTGATAAAGAAGCAGCCTGCTCACTCCTCATGCATTGAAGGAAACATGAGCTATTTTCGGGGCTCTCCCAAGTTTGGCAGAGAGAGTAACGCCAGGCTTACTGAAGAAAAAAATAGATAATATCTGAAAGTTCACAATGCATCACATCGCTTGTAGATCTGCTATTTTCAAAAGGCCAAAATGTATAGGGCTGAAGTTGTTAACGTATGCTTTGTAATACTGATAAAAAAGAATCAACTAGTAACTAAGGTTTTCAAATTGTATTGGAGCAAAGGTATGGTTACAAAGGT
>OOFJ01078191.1:0-18889 GCA_900323375.1 Benthosema glaciale
TATATATATATATATATATACACACACACACATATATGTTGTGGTTTTTTTATAACCCTGCCCGGAAAGCTCAGTGTGATTGTGAAACATAAACAGGAAGGGCTTGTTGGACGGTGGGACAGGCCAGCCATTGCAGTGTCGTGGCTCAGTAACAAAACACCGAGGAGGCACAGCGGCAGCAAAAGACCTGCATTTGGTGGACTCTCTTTTTGATCCAGGGACCCCGTTTTTCATGGTTTACACGAACAAAGCTCACCATTTTGAATTCATCTATCTAGACGTAATCAACGGGTGAGTTTGACAGACACACCATCACCCATCGAAAAGAAAAAGTGAGATGAGGGGAAAGGAAAGACTTGACTTACTTCTTCATCTGTGTGTGTGTGTGCTAGTAGGAAACGCAGCGGGGCTAACGATGCTAAGCTAACGTGGCTAGCGGCAGGGCTAAGCAAAAAAGAAAAAGCTTAAAAATGTATACTCCGTCGCTTGCCAGAAAGAACAGGTCTATGCGACGCGCCGTTAGCCTGTAGTTATGTTCATTCTTGGCAAGTGACACCGTGGTATGATCACGGAGTAAATGGAGTTTTAATGATCTAGCTAACGTTAACTTAGCATCACTGCTAGAGCCTGTTGATGCAACGTCGCCTGTATGTCTCTTGCCTGAACAACATATGACACGTAGCTGCTAGCTTCATGCTAACGATGGCTAACTGGTTAGCCAGCCTCACCCTGTCTTCTTTAGATAATGTTGTCAACTTGTCATATGGTTATTTTTTTCTTAATTGTTTTCTGGTATTACGTAAATACAACTGCCATTAGCTCAAGCCAGTCATTGTCCCCAGATTTGACATTTGTTTTTTTTTATATCCTGAGGAGTAAACATACAGAGTATTGTGTTGGTAGCACAAACCTATCTGAATCTAAAAAACGAGGATTCACTTTGACAGCCGTGTCAGTCAAACTATAATCAGTGACGACTAATAACCTAAATGCTAGATGTTAGCGTTTAAGTTAATTGCAACCATAGTTCTGATGGTGATTTATGTTGGTGATTTCACACACACACATACACACACGTTGAATAACCACTGTGTAACAGTTGTTTTTAGTATGCATAATTAAATATGATAAAAAGTTATCGCTGAACTCAAAATGGCAATCAAGCTGCTGTTGGGGGTACTGAAGCAGCCAGCAGTGATTTAATCTAGTAACATTATGGTAATGGTAATGAAAACAAACTGTAGCGAAGTGAATGTTTGGGATGCTACCCTCTGATCTTTGTCAGTTTGACACTGAAAATGTTTATGAAAATTATTAATTTGGCTGGCTGAAAGGTTTGGTATGTAGTTTGATAATGAGTGTGTGTCGCTATTAACTAATGAGCTTTTGAATTTGACTGTCTTGTTTGTTTTGCTTCTGCTTTTTGGGACAAGTTCAGTTTCTTGGGTAATCAATATGTTTTCACTGTTAAAACACCTGTTCAAACTAAGCCAGTGAAGAGTGAATGATTTGAAACATGGAATTTACATTACATTTTATTTAACAGGGTCTGTTGTTTGCTATAAAAGTTATAACACATTGGCGCAATTTGTCGGAAAACATATTGTCAGATAAACATAACTGTAATGTGTATGTTATGAGGTCAGACATTGTGTGTGTTATTGTAGGCTATGAATATTGTTTTTTTTGTCAACTCAATCTGGCATTGACAGCTAACACGTGTGGGAACCCCGGCCTCTGGTGCTGGCTCACTGCATAGCGGCACTCAGTCAGCTGTAGCGGGCAGACGGCATGGAAGGCAACAAGTTGAACCAGAGTGTAGCCGCTGCTGACGTGTAGTTCTTGACCTTTGGTTGCCGTATACTTTAGCCCTGGAACTGAACTGTTTGCACGTTATGCAACCATTGCACACAGGTTGTGCCTAGCCTGAAATGTTACGATGCCACCCTAGCTGTCACAAAGCAGATGGTGAAGACGGTAAAAGTGAGTGTGAGTGTCAGTGTGTGTCTGTCTAGTAGTATGTCAAAATGACAACTGACACGATTCAGATCATTGTTTCTGCTTAGGTCGCTATTTCTTATTTTTTTTGTGGCCTACTGGCTTCTGACTTTATTTCTCCATTGGTAAGAGAGAGGGCAGTACTTCTGCCTGAGACATTTGATCACATGCGGATCATACAGTGGAAGAAGCATGCTGCCATTGACATGAAAACACCTTTAGTGCACTTTGCAGTGTTGCATCTGGAAGGACTAGTCAGTCATATGTTTTGTTACAAGTGCAACTGCTGATTAGGTCCATCCATTTTCTACAAAAAGATGTGACTCGAATATTCTGCATTTTCAATGCCCTGGATATATAATATATTGCAGACAGACCACCACGTGTGCACATCACACACACTCTCTCTCACTTCACAGATATTAGGAAAAGGTCACAGTTTGTGAACAGTGAACATTGATCTGTACTGCCTGTTCTACAGTCTGAGAAATCCCTACTGGAACAAGATTATCCTGTACCATAGAAAGACCGTTACTAGCTGTCAGTTCTCTTATCACCTGTTGCTACAGTCTTCCAGATAGGCTGAGAAGATCTCCGAACTGGTGACAAGGCATATTTATAAGGTCCATGATGACCGGCACTGATTGGGGGCACTGGGATTAGTGTCCCTATGTGATCTGCATTTTGATGACAAAATAAAACCTTGTCGTTTGGTTTTCTAGTCTCTGGCGGAATTTGTAGAGAAATTCAGCTAGAAAGTAACCAACTGACACCGAACAATTTGTGCCTTTTGAAGCAGAGAATTATGCAGTGAGTGTCGTTTACAGTCAGAAGAACAGGTTTGAATTAGCATAAAGACAAGATAACACAAGTTTACAGTACATTTCTAGGCCATGTTAACAAGTTGTTTTCAGGGTTTTCCTCTCATCAGGTAGTTGGTCTCATTTACGTGCTAGTACTGGTAGGTAGTGAGCCCAGTCCTGCACTGCATCAAACCACATCACTTCGAAAGTGTGGTATCTCTGCCTAATTATTATTGTAATGTGTACATTACTGCATCTTTTCCATCTTACCTATTTTTCTCTCTCTTTTTTTCTTTTCAGGATTCAACAGCTCCGGATATGTCCTTCATATTTGATTGGATTTATAGTGGTTTCAGTAGCGTACTGCAGTTTTTAGGTGAGTGTTTATCCTTCTAACAAAATTGTATTTCTATCCAAATGTCAAGTGTAATATCTAGTCCCTATATATATTTAGCCAAAGTGGTGTCACTTAAATTATTATGCAACAACAGAACTTGTACAGTGGTAACTCTAGAGGTCTTGATGCCTGCCTGATTACAACTTTTCATAATCACACAAGCTACTTTAAATGGTTAGAACCACTGTTCTCCCTGACGTGCTGGTCCCCAGGTGTACCGTGAAAAGGTGAGTGGTCATGCACAATAGTAGGCCTTGTTCCTTGAGACCGTGATCCATGTCGGTCCCCTTCAGGTGTTGACTTACCGTACATCCAACTGATCTGAAACACAGACAGACAGATATCACTTCCTTAACAGTAGCCACTGGCAGATTTCATGGAGGAAAATGGAAAAGCTGCCTTTTTAGTAGGGGTGCAACAGTAAATTACACTTATTGATTACAAAGGATAATTAAAATACTGGACATAATTGTATCTACAAACTCAAAGCGTCTCGATGTAAGCTTGTAGATCGTCTATCTTATGTATTTGTGCACAACACAATCGTACAACGATCTATTGAAAGTATTGTTAATCTAATTAACGGATTTAGTGTTGCGAAGCACGTGCCGTGAGCTTGTAGATCGGCCATTACAGTGGTTAAATTGATTCAGTAATTACTATATTTAGCTTGGGACCCCTGGGGGTACCCAGACCCCACTTTGAGAACCACTGTTCTAACAAACGCAATTGGCCATGGCCATATTCGGATCACAAGGAGGGGGTCCTGAGTTCTGACCTGTACAGGATGGTCGATGCACCATTGCACCTGTTCAACAGGGAACAGAACAAGGAGGGGTAGCGCGCTCCTCTGCACACGTTATGCCCTCTGCTCCCATTGAAAGTGAAACCTTTACCGTAAGGTGAAAAGAAGCAGCTGGCCCTTGCCAGATGTGGCTGTCTACCCCTTCCACAGGCTAAACATTAGCGGTTTCTAATATTATATTACGAACACATGGATTAAAGTTCTCAGTCGCCACGATTGATCCCAGTCATTTGGATCCCATACAGAATTCAGCATGTCTTCTATGGAAGCGTATCATGTCATGCACCGAAAATAGGACATCTAGATAGCCTATTTTTGGTTATTCGTGGTTTTAAGATTGGGGCTTGGGGACACAGTAAAGGTTGTCGGTATCAGACCCGTGACAAACTCATGCTGTCGTGCTGGATTACCAGCCAAGGTGCCTGGACCGCTGAGCCGGCCCCGGACACCCTTTCAGGTGTGAGATTTTATTTTTGCTATAATCCATGCAAACGAGGGTCTTCTTGGTCATCACTGTAAATTAGCGAGCATAGATAAAAAATGTTCTTTGTACCATTGACATAGTAAAGACTACCAAGGGTTGAGGAGGTGGGGCTTTACTTTAGGTTACCCACAGAAAAAGTGAGCAGCAGTGCATGGCACTATAAGACACTTTGGAATGGATGAGACTGCCCAGTGCCCACCAAAATAACACGCGTGAAGTAATAAAAAAAACTACTGGATATTGCGCCGGGAACGGTTCAAGTTCAAAGACCCAATCTTTTTCATTAATGCCCAAGTGGGGTGGCAGAAGTGCCATGCGATGGAGAGACAACTACAAGGCGGAGACAGACGTGAATTGAATGAGGACCATTGACAGTTGATGACCAATCAAACAATCTGTGGTGTGCTGAGGCTTTTCCATATGTTTTGTGGCAAGAACACGACAGACACATAACCGGTTATTTACAACCTGCTTCTACAATTCGATCATGTTAGATGAGATCAGATGAGGTGCTTCATTGCTTGCCCGGGCCCGATAATGGTGTAAAAACCTTGTGTGTGATGCACTATTCTTTTCTTTTTTTCTTTTTTTCTTTAAATCTTGTAGCCGTATCTGATAATTAATTTGTGTAGAGTGGGATCCAACCAAATTTCCAAATCTGGTTGGATCTAGATTTGAAATAACTTAACTAGTTTGAGCTGGGTGGAGCAAAAATTGGGCGGTGATTTGGTAGTGACAAACAGCTCTACTCCCTCACCCCCAGAGCCCACTGCTCTACTTTTGAGTGTCGGAGCGTGTGGAGGTGCTGCAGAGCCGTTGATCCTGCTCACCCTGTCGGACAGGTAGCTCCGTCACTGTGCTCCCAACGAGCAAACCATGACGTACTTACTTGGTATCTATGAAGTATGACACGTCTTGACAGCCACAGCTGGAAGGAACACAGAGGTAGCATTATGCTGACTGATAGGGAAACACCCCATACGAAGCTCTTTCATAAACCCGTCCTACAGAAAACACGCAGAGGAGATCTTATCGACTGCTGAATAATATACAGCATGTTGTATGTATGTTTATGAGATGCCACTAGAGGTGCGGCATCACAGCATGAGAGAATGTCCACCTGGTAGTGAACGGATATGACAGAATAACGGATCGGCACGCCTTCATTTATATTCCAATATGGTGCAGCCTTGATGTTTAATGTATTATATTATTATGAAGTATCCAAAGTGAGACATTTGTGGCACTGAATCTTGCAGCAGTTGGACCAACATATAGATAGAATGCGCAGCCAAATTGTGAAGAGGTGGGGAGCTAAATTAAGAAAGATAATGGAGGAAAAAACAAACGAGAAGCAATACCTACTACTGCCCTTACGTAATAGTTGATACGTTTACACAGACAAAGTTTGTATTGTGCTATATTTTTTCTGACATGTTGCTTGGTGGTGGTTGTTTTTACAGGACTGTACAAGAAATCGGGCAAGTTAGTATTTCTTGGACTGGACAATGCTGGCAAGACGACGCTACTGCACATGCTCAAAGATGACAGATTGGGACAACACGTGCCAACTTTACATCCCAGTGAGTTGGCGCTTCATTTATGCCTGTGCCACACACAACTTGCTCACACTCTTCACTCACACTGTTGAAAGCCATCCATTCCAACACTACCTTAGATTTGTGCCATTTAATCCCAGATACCCTTTTTTCTGCAATGTTTTAATGTTCACCAACAAGTGACTTGAGTTGAGATGAAAAGGCACTTTCCTGGGAGTTGCTTCACTCATGCTTTCCTTATTTGTGTTTTGATGTAACCATATTGCTTTTTCTACCAGCCTCGGAAGAGCTGACCATTGCTGGCATGACCTTCACTACATTCGACCTTGGAGGCCATGCACAAGGTACGTGACTGTGTGTGTGCCTTTGTGATTATATGCATTTAGCTGTCGTGCAAATGGTGTTTTAACCACTTACACATTGTGATCTCGCTATTTTGAGCTTTTTCTGAAAATGTTTGAAAACTTTCCAAAGCATACAAATATTTTGGCTATAATGATATGACATGCCACATATTACCTCGGCTGATTCCAGATGTTTGGGTCATATGTCAATCCCAATTTTAGAGTTACCTGTCCCATGATGTTTTGACCCATATTGTTTGACACATTTTTGTATCAATTTGATTTTATTAAACACCTGAGACATACGCATTGGTCATATTGTTTCAACGAAATATTTCAAAAAATGTATTGGTCAGGCTCTAATATATATGCGTAGTATAGAGGCACCTGTGGCCTTTTAGGAAACCACCACCACACATACACCTGCTGTTGTAAAACTTTGATTTTGTGTTCACCCAGCCCGCAGAGTGTGGAAAAACTACCTCCCTGCCATCAATGGCATTGTCTTCCTTGTGGATTGTGCAGACCACCCCAGATTGGCTGAGTCCAAAACAGAACTCGATGTAAGCAAGCGTTTATTTATTTCATTTATTTTTCTGTTTAACTAGACAATTTGCAATTCTGAGCAAATGTGGTTGCTAAGGACGGTGTATGTATTGACCCACATGACTTCACAAGGGGCGGAATGATAAAACGAAAATGTTGTGGGCTTTATAAATAAAGTCGGGGAATTACTATTGTCTGGTTGCCCTGTTAACACTGTCACCCATCTGAAAGCGTATCCGAGTCTGAATCCGTGCTAAACAACACTTGAAGTAGTTCTTTATTTAAGGATAGGTTTAGCTTAGGTCACGAACAGATCGTCGTCTATAATAGCGTTGCTTCCAGCCAGTGTGGTTACTATGACAGGCAGTAACAGTTTGTTCAACCTCCCACTACCAGGCACTAATGACGGATGAGACCATTGGAAACGTGCCTATACTGATCCTGGGCAACAAGATCGACAGACCAGAAGCCATCAGTGAGGAGAGGCTGAGAGAGATTTTTGGATTGTATGGACAGACGACAGGCAAGGTGAGGAGGATATGACAACACAGCGCAGCTCTCCAAAAAGCACATTAGGGGTGTAACAAACAATTAATCAAATTAATCAGTTATTATAAAAACAATATTGATGCGTTTAATTAAATCTATTTAGGGGGGAAATTGAAATGCCAGTTTTCCTCCTCCAAATCATTTTTGGCGTATTGTGTCTGGCATACGTCAAAGTATTAAATGGGCTGGACGTTAAACGTTTCTGCACTGTTCCATGGAAGTGCATCAATGTTATCAGAATTGCTGGGAAGTCTGAGGTTAAGAAATCCCACAGAATAGGGAGACAGAAACTCAAGAAGGGCAAGTGTACCAACTTGCCTGATTGAGTCATCATTATTAGGAAATCTGTGTCTTCTCTATTACTGCTCTATTTCCACCTCAGTAGCCTAGACATCAGTTAACCTCAGTTTAATGGAAGGTTGAATAAAGTAAAATTTAAAACATTTTCCCATGGACCACCTGCAGGCCTATTATGCCATGGTCCGTGAACCATCGGTTGAGAAACAGTGGTATGTATAGACATGGCATACATTGCATAGAAAGCACTAATCTTAACTCATATCCCATGCCAACACAACAGTGGTCCCCAGGTTGATTCTATAGTCAGGGTGGTGGTCCCTCCTTCACAATCAGTTGAAAACAACCCTGGGCTATACTGTTTGCCACAGTAGTAGCCTTTTTATTTTATTTACAATAAATCATTGTCTTTCTGTAAGTTATTCACTGGGGAAGTTTCATGGTGATAACTTCATTACATTTTGACTACTCCTGTGGAAGGGTTATCATAATGTACTTATTGATCGTATGAACAATTTAATATAGGTAGGGTTTTGCCCACTCAATTTGTAATTAACTCATACATGGCTAAAATGGCAGTAGCAATAGTTAGCACAGATGATTTCATGATTATAATGTTATCAATTTAAGCCCCTTTTAAAAAGAAGTCAAAAACGTTTTTGCCCTGGAGGCACTTTGTGAAGTTAAATAAGTATTTGGCCAAAAATCAGTTAACACTCCAATTTTGGGGCTCTGGTTCATGGACTAATAACCGGGCCGGTTCAACCCTGGTGGAAACGGGGCCAGTCAGAGTTAAGTGGGTCCGTGGCCTAATGTATACCAAATAGGTGGTCTTTAAAATGTAAATGTTTGAGAACCACAGATCTGAAGATGTGTTTTTCTTCCCCCCCCCGCCATCGTCGTCATCATCAGGGCAACATTCCCATGAAGGAGCTGAACACGAGACCACTGGAGGTGTTCATGTGCAGCGTGTTGAAGAGGCAAGGCTACGGAGAGGGCTTCCGCTGGCTCTCCCAGTACATCGACTAACAAACACCTGCCAGCAGCAGCAGCACCACCACCGCCACCACCATCAGGGGGCGCAAAAAAACCCACCACCCAGACGCCCGCTGCCGCCACCAGTACCACCACCATACTCAGCCCCATGTTTGGTTTAGAAAAAAAAAGTCTGCCTCCACCATCAGAGAAAACGATTTAACGTTGAACCCAATAGACTTTTATTGGTCGAACATTTGGTCAGACACACAAACAAATGTACCAATACATACATGCATATTCATATATAAACGTGTGTGCGCGCACACACACCCCCACACACACACACACACACACACACACTTTAATTTCTCTGTCATTCCTTTCCTAAGAGAATAACATAGCATTGATTTCTCCAGCAGAGTGCATCACAGTGGTGATTTATTTTCTATATTGTTTTCCATTCTGTTTTTTTCTCCTTTTCTTTTTCTCTCCTCTGCCTTCTCCTCGCCATTTCTCCTCGCCATTTTGCCATCTGTTGAGTGTGATGAATGCATTCTAACTGTAAATCTGTACACCATACTATTGATATAGCTCCACCCCACCATCACCACTTCGTTGACACCTTTCGGGTCAGCAAGAGAGCCATAATAGTCGTATGTTGCAATAGTTTGTTTTGTTTTAAACCAGAAAGAAATGCAGACATAGTATTTAATCAAGGCATTTTCTTTTTGTCTTACTTCCCCTTCTTATATTCTTTTTTTTTTTACATGGTTTACTTTAAATAAACATCTGCGGCCACGTAAATACAGCTCCCATCTATTAAGACATACAGTACTGTGGGCTGTTTGGGACCGTTTATTAAAATGGAGTTGTCCATTTATGTTAATGTATTTGGAATAGATCCATTTGAGTTTTTCTTTTGTTTTTGTCACATCAATTCAAACTTAAACAAAGGTATTCTTTTTTTGGGGGGGAGGGGGGAGTTTTCTATTTGTGGGCAGGCATTGTAGAATTGGAATTGGTCAAAGTCTTCTTTGATCTATTTTCCTTTTTTAATTATGTGAAGTGGTGTGAGGGGGAAAAAAACATCTCCAAAATAACTGAAGATTTGTAATGCAAAATGATATTGGCTATAACTTTCTCAGCTCTTGTTGGAGTTTGAAATTGTTTAAATGGCACAAAACACAAGGAATTCAAAAAATCAGAAAGGAATAGTAAAGATGATAATGATATTTAACTGAACGAAATTATGTAAAACTAGCTTGATAACATGCAGTAAGGAAAACGAAAACAAGTGGGTTGGCACGTTTTGTGACATCTGGTAGCTGTCAATGTTAGAACTCCATCTTACAGATGTGTTCCCTAAAAGCAAACCTTTTACAGGGTGAGTCTAGTGACCAAGTGTAGATAACAGAGGGTCCCTTAACGGGAACCGAGTCGGACCATTAGTCCCAATACATGTCTGTCTGACATGCTGTCTTTGTGATGGAAAGTCACATCAAACCATGCACCATGTGTTTCCTTGCTCACTAGCCCAGCACTAGTAGTCATAGTCGGACATTTAGAGATCTCCACCTGCTGATAAGTTTGGTGACATCTAAATTCAACGTATGGGATAAAACTGGATGGAAACAGAATTGGGACATTTCAAACATCACAGCACTGCAAAATCAATGGCAAGAATGTTGGTCCTTCATTATTGGGATGGTTTTTCGGGATTGGTTTTCAAAGCAGTGGGTGTAGATTTGAACAGTTCTTAGCCCATATATTGAATTTGGGTGTCACCATACAGTACGTATTGGTAGACACATGGGCTTGCCTGGCTGCAAAGGGAGTAGCACAGCTCTTACCTCAAAGGATGGAACTTGAGCTTTTCAGAACTATTAGGGGCTATTGCATATTTTGGATTACACTCCGTCCACTAAGCAGCACAACTTTAAAAAATTGCCTTATCAGTTGTCCCTTTGCTCTTGTTCGACCATATACAGTAGACACTGGCAGGAGGTGGTGACGTGTGAACTGGTTTAGAAGACGACATTTTATTGAGCCAATTGCTGCTTGATGGGTTGGATAGATGCCAAACTGCAGGGGCCCTAATGTTCCACTGAGTCCAAAGCTGCCTGTGAGCAAGGCACCAAACGGTTTTATGTGACCTCTCCCACACACACAACGGCATGTATCAGGGCTGGGCTAGTTCCAAGAATCCTATAAGAAAGGGACCATATATATGTGAAATGTACATTAACACCGTACATGGATTTTTTTTAAATAAGCGGTTCCCCTTTGATCTATGTGCATTACTGAAAAAACTATTATGCATGCCTTGTTCTTTTTGACTTTTAATGACCATTACCCGAGAGTACAGTGAGGGATTCAAATGCCAAAACTTACATTGTTACGGAATTGGAAAGCTGACTTTTTCTTTTCTTTTTTCTTTTAAGAAAAGGAAAAAAATCAAGAATGGAATGGCGTGTAATACACTTTCTGTTTCTGTCCCATAGTGTCTCTTTAAGCCTTATTTATACTTCATTGTACAATGGTGTCTCGCACTGAACATAGATAATAGAAGCTATAAGCTTGTAATATTGGCTATTTTCTGCACGAGACACCGTCATACGGCAGAACATAAATTAGGCATTATTCCCTCATGACTCTACATTGAGCTGTTCCGACAAGCGAGGGCCTTGCTGTTGTTCGCATCATTAAAAAATTGTAATAAATGTTTGCAATGAATAACAGGCTTAACACTAGTCGCTGATGAAGACTTATTTTTGGTCATTTGTTATATTTCTCTTACATGCGGAATAGCATGGGACATGATCACAGAAGCAATGCCTCCTGTGTTAACTGGTTCGCAACTAAGAAAGAGCACATATTTAACCACTTATACTTGTAACACTAAATAACGAAAGTAGCAGCTTGTAGATATGCTTTTTGTTTTTATGTTTGACAATTATTTACTACTTTCACCTGTAATGATGTGGCATGTCCATAATGGGGACCCCGGAGTTAAAGTGGTTAAGACAGTAACAGATAATTAAATTCTGGACTAATGTGAAAATTAACGTAATGATTTGGCATTCTCATAAACAAATTATTACTCTATTACTCTGTTTGAATCTAAAACTAATATTCAGAAGTCATCCATTAAATAAGGTATTTGTGATGTAAGGCGGTGTTAATGGAAGTCAATGTTAAACTCGGCCAAGGTCCTTGTAAACAAAAATTGTATATCAATATATATTTAATTTCACAGTGAGATGCTTAAAGAGCACTAAATATAATGTGTTGACGGCGAGCCATTTACAATGTACATTTATAGGTCATATCAAATGCATTCAATACACAACTAGTAACATAACACGCCTTGTGACGTCATGATCCTTCATACCCAGACCCTGCTGCCCTGCTTCTTCAGCAGTTAGAGAACCGTTCACATTTTAAGTCGTTTCCATATCATAATTTTATTTTTTAAGCAAGGGATATTGTCGAGGTATGGATTTGTATGTAAATATGCTATCTGCCAAGTTGTCCATTCTGTTGCACTATATACGCTTTGAGCTTCATATTAGTGCAGGTGGTCTGTGAAGGTATTGCATGTGGGCCCTGACCATGCATTTAGTATAGCAAAGTGAAGATTTTATAGTTTCTTCCACGGAACAGTGAAGAAAATATGCGTCAATATTGTCAGTTACTGGGAAGTCTGAGGTTAAGAAATTCCACAGAAATCGAATTCCATAGAATCTCAAGAAGGGTACCAGCATGCCCGAGTGAGTCATCATTATTAGGAAAGGTGCCCATAATAATCCTGTCATCATGTATCTGCTCTATCAGTTAACCTGAGTTTATTGGAAGGTTGGCTAAAGTAATGGAATAAGGGTGGGATAGGAATGGATCAGTGGTTCTCAAAAAAAAAAAAACTTTGGCTCTGGATCACTCATATTTCAGTTAAATAATGCCTTGACTTGATATAATTTGTTGCACATAGTATCGTGCAATGAATGAAATCAAGCCCTTTTAACAGTGATTTAATTTGATATTTTTTATTAGCTATTAATTCAAATATCTTCTTACATTTGATGGACTTTTATACTGTATTATAACATACTGTATTAAACACTTAATACATTTAACAAAGGCATTTTATTCATATTTTAAAACATTTTCCTATGTACACAACACAGGGTGGTATCCAGCTGGTCTAGCCTCTCACAATCAGTTGAAAATCCCTGCATTTTTAGTGAACCTGGTCATAGAGGAAGGCACTGTGCAATCTAGACCTCTAGAGGGCAGCCTTGACATGGAGAAGAGTGACTTGTAGGGTTTCCAGCACAATTTGAATTTATCTCCCATCTTCACAAGTGGTGGAGGAAGTACTCAAAGCTTTACTCCTGTAGCTTAGCCTAAACATAGCAATACAACAATGTGGAAATGATATGTTAAAGGGTACATGTTACAAGTACATCATTCAAACTTTACTTGAGTAAAATAACAAAATATATATATAAATAAATATATAAAGTTAACATATTTTCAAAACAACAAGCTCACAAGTTTGTGCTTGTAGTCAGATCAGCTATTTTCAAAGAGCCAAGTATAATAGGCATGTATTAAAGCTAAATAAAATCTCACGACTGACAGAAGATAGATTGGTACTGTATGGCCAAGTGTGTGTGATCACTGATTTGTGAATCGGTGTGAAACAATGTAAAATTATGACGTTTTAGTCACAGTTCCTGCTGTTAAAGTTTCGCTTTTATGAAATATACGATACTAAGATGTCATGGAAGAGGTTTCTGGACATATAGCTAGTTTTATCACTTCAAATCATATCTATTCTTAAAATAACCAAAAAAAAACAATCTACAAGCTCTCACTGCGTCATTGAGAGCTTGTAGATAGGCTATTTATGCTGTGCAACATGATTCCGTAGAAGACATTTGGCTTCTATGGGATCCTAATGATAATTATGATCTAAATCTACAAAGTATTACTAAAATCAAATTTCAAATAATTGTAGTGGAGTAAAAAAAAGTACAATATTTGGAGTAGAAGTATTACAAAATGGAAATACTCAAGTACAGGACTTGAGTAAATACTTTCCACCACAGTAAATGCCATAGTGGTTTGACTCATAGGAAAGCAAGTTACTAGTAGTAAACAATGTTAAGATAACATATTTGATAAGCAGAGCATATCTATATAGTGCAGCAATCTGTACCTCATATGTGAGTCAGAGTGACTTGGCCGTGGTCACCCTACCACTAGCCAATTTATTTGTATTTGTTCTTAGATCCTGTGTCTAGGTTGGAGCTTTGACACAATCCTGTTTCTGGTTTGACACAAATTTTGACCTGAATGTCAGAATTACATTTCTCCCCAGATCAAGCAGGTAGGCTCTATTAGCTCAGTGGTACAAATTTAAGCACTTTTGTACCAGACCCAGCTTCAAATCCAGGGCAGAACAGGAAAGTACTAATTTGACTGAGCAGCTTTCAGCGGTAGCCAAGTAATACACTTCATCAGAGAATATCTATACTTTGTCTCAAGTAGTATGAGTTGAGTAGCCTACTTTGTCCGCCACTGGTCACTGCGTATAAAATGTTAGTAGTCCTTACATACAGTACTCGATCATTCAATGGCGTCTGAGTTTTTCTCTCCCACTTTACAACACTCTCCGGTGACAATGTCAGCCATGCATACTCCCAAACACACCAGAGGCGAGAAAAGAACCAGGAGCACAGCCACGATCAGGTGTCCACACGACCCACATCGCCTCTTCTGGCCCTGGGCTGTTTTTGTGCCCTCTTTCAACGTTTTCCCTTTAACCCCGTCCTCCAGCACAGCGCTCACCGTGGGTACTGGAGGTCCAGATTTGGGCTGAGTGGCATGGGGTTCGGGAGGTGGTGGTCTAGGGTGATGACTACTCTGGGTCTGGGAAGAGGTCCTCGACACCTGCATGTTCCCGTTGCTTGTCTGATGGAGAAGAACCTGTTGATCTGAACCCGTTGATCCCAGAAACGGAGCTCCCTGACTAGGGTTCGGTGCAAGGGGTTTTCCAGGGCAGAGAAGGTGGGTGTTGGTTACATCTGACGGCCCCAGTATCAGTGTAGCCTCGCTGGGCATCATGCAGAACAAAGTGACTGCGTTTTGTTGTTAAGAAGTTGATTCATTCTGATCTGAAAAGAATATGGAGGCCCAATCAAGTTTATGCACATGTTTCAGAATCACAAAAGGTCAACAACATGTTCACATATCTATATATCCTTGCATTGTAATGCATATTTAATAGCCGTTTTCCAATATCAGTTTTCAATTAACAAAATCAAGTCTTGGTTAAATATAGATATAGAATATAGATCAAACACACATGTAATATTATGTAGTAAATTAGTAATAATATATTAGATTTTTTTTTTACCAAATGCCTTAATATAGATTGTGACAATAATATCATAGTGTGACAATACCACTATGATAATTCTTAAAATTGGTTTATTATGCTTTTCATACAAACAAATGGCTTGTTTGTTACTTCACATTAAGATCATAAACAGTAGAAACCTATAAACAGTGTAGTTAAACTAAAGAAGTGCACGTCAATGATAGGTGACATGGTAGCCAAAATCACAAACATTACCATGTCATATCATGGATCATGATATCTATAATTTAACTATTTAACAATATATTGCCCAGCCTTTATGCTATAATATAACTTGTGGTAGGCTAGTAATAATACTTATCCTAAGCATATCAGTAATTCGCTTACCTCACCGTCTGTCTCAGGTCTCCTGTGTGTGTCCTGCTGACAGAGCTACATTTGTTAATGTGAAGCTGCTTTTGCAGGTGCTTGAGGACAGGGGAGGTGACAACAATCCTTACCGGTGACATTCAATCAGTTCAGTACACAAGACACACCTTACCCGACTCACTGTCACTTACATCCACACAAAACATTTACAAAACATCCACATATCCATTTTAGATCTACAGTAAGGACATTCCTACATGATTTTTCTTTTTGTGCTCAACATTAAAAGAAAACTGATAACCTTTCTTTGAAGACATGGCGGTATCTCTCTGACTCAAAAGAGTTTTGTGTGCAGATGCCGAGCATTCTCAGACACTAAAGTACAATGATAAGTCATGCGTGGAGAGATATGTAGAGCGAACATTTATTATTAGCCATTGTTTTTTGAAACAGTCCTTATTTAGAAACAAATCTTTCCCTATCGCTCACACATCAACATGTGGGATGAAATGAAACATTTTTCTGCTCCCCCTGCCCACAGAGAACGCCAACTCGTATTTCCCCTCCTGCCAGTCCAGGTTTTTTTAAAACATGTGCACATTTGCCAAACTTTAAGCCTGATTTGACTGATGTGTCCAATAAGACATTCATATTTCAAGCTGTGGTACGAGTTTGGGAAATGTGAAATCTGATGTTAAATATAAACTATTTGCATGAGAAGGTTGCTGCAGCTTAACCATGGAATTAATTATATGAAGCCTGACCGTCTGGCTATATTTGGTTATTTGACTTTTTGACATAGATATCGGCAATTATGCAGCCGATATGTCCCAACTTTCAACCACTTTGAAGTTGAACCTCACATCCCTATATGCATGGCATTATAGGAGAATATTAAAAAAATAAAAAGCAAATCACGACACCTGATGTTGCGAGGCGTTGTGAGCTTGAAGATCAGACAGCTACTTTGCTGTCAAGTTATTTGTGTTTATTTAGATTTATGTAAGGAATACAAGTTAAATGTTCTCAAATAGAACAAAATGTAAGTATTTAAAATGAAAATAATGCACTTTTAAAATATTGCCCCCAAAACAATTGGGAATTTGTGGACAAGGACTATTGTTTATATCACAGTATCACCTATTATACAATTCCATGCTTTAAGACGTTAATGTGAGTTTTTGGTTCCCTCCCCCCACACACACACACACACACCCCTTGAGAAAATTGTCTTGATGAGAACTGATATCAGGTCATGTATTTTTGTCCCATTTGTCTTTGTCCCTCAAAGACACACATGCTTGTGTACACAAGCATACAGATCAGGAAGTTTTCTAAAAAGTTTCAGATGATACCCGTGGGAGCATTTACTTTTGTTTGTTGTGGATACAGTGGTACTGTATCCTAGATTGGAAATGTGACACCTTTGCGTTTGTTGGAAGCCATTTCTTTTTTATTATTTTTTCTTATTATAATGACCTTTTCCTGACAGTATAGTGTTGCTAGCCTATTGGATAACATAGTATAATATTATAGTACTTTCTCCTATGACTCAGTAGGATGTGAGCTACTATAAATAAACATCAACAGGTGTGTACTATAGGCCTATAAACAAAACACCTCTCGGCCAAACCACAGCATCTCCAAAATGCACGTTTTCCACATCAAACTTTGAACAGAAAAAATGAAAATCACTGAGCAGTAGTTTGGGTAAGCTCGGAACTTCAGAAGTCAGACATATTGCCTAAAGGTTGAACATTTGATCCCTGACATCATAAGTAAGTCAAGTATTATTCTTTAACAATGAACACAAGGGTTGCCAACAACTGAACAAACCAGTTGTGGAAGGCTAGCTCCATGCCAGAGTTGATGTGGACAGTACGGAAGTGGAGGAAGGATGAGAAGTGAGAACCCTTCCCACCCCTCATGATGTGCTAGTGAACACGAACAGCACATTCAGCCACAGAGTCATTCATCACTCCTCGGCATGGCACACAACACAAACACCATCCCTTGACTATTGCTGCAATTTAACTACAGACATGCGCCTGCCCATGGACTCTCTGCACACAAACTACTAGGGGTAGGAATATCACTCCACATTGACATTAGACTGTACAGAATACATATAAATACAGATACTCATTGCTTATAGCAGTGGTTCTCAAAGTGAGTGGGTCCCAGGTGGTAGAACACCAGACATTTTGTCTCACAATCACTAAACACAGGTATATTTTACCCAATGTAAAATATTCCATGAAAAATATTTCTCATAAAAATATATTGAAGTATATAGTGCAATACATGGCAACTTGAAGTACTCAATATTTCATCAAGACCTATCATAGGAACAACAAAAATATTGAAAAAAATGGAGCTGGGAACCAATCTCCTTTGGTCCACCCATTCCTGGGACATGTGAGAACAGTCCAGTGTGTGGGAACAAAATCCCAGTGGGTGTATGGGCTTTTTCTCTATCACACTAAACACGGGTGAAATTCACCCGAACACCTGCCTGTAGAAGAAAAAAAACAGGGATGTGGGCAGGGAAAAAAACCTATACATTCTATGATATCACTGACCTCAGACATCAGCAACATAATGAAAATTGCAGGTATAGAACATATAATTGTTCTGGTGGAAATCACCTGCGTTTAGTGTTCTTTAAACAGATTAGACATTAGATAGTACATGTTTAAAAAGGCCTCCAGATTCTGGGGCCCTGATGGCAAAGGCCCTGTCACTTGTCTAGACTCAGGAACATCTAGTAGAGACGGACAGGCATATGGGGTTGCAGCAGCTCAGCTAGATATTGAGGAGCCAGACCATTGAGAGCTTTAAAAGTTAACAATAAAGTCTTAAGATCAAATTTAAAACTCACTGGCAGCCAGTGTAACTAACTAGTAGTTAGTTATGTGCTTTGATCTCCTAGGCCCAGCAGTGAGTCCGCCTTCTGGTGGTGATTTATATGGATGCGTTGCTGAGCGTTGAATAGAGGGCGTTAGGTTACAGTAGGCCAGATGAAATTAGCGCATTGACAACTTTGTGATGGTTAGGGGTGGAAAGGACTGATCTAATACTATGGAGTATGGATGTTTCTTAAATGGAAAATGCATGTACTACGAACCACACCCTTGACAGAGGTCATAAAGTTAGTACACCCAAATCTGACATTTTGTGTGCAAATAAATGGGAGGCAGTACTAATAGTGTATGTCATTGTGTAATTAAGTGAACGTTTCGTGAAGATTTTTGTAAACCATGTTTTTTCTGTTCTATGGACCCTAGAGGACACAAAAAAAAAGGTTTACATTTTTTTCCTCCGCCGTAACATTATTTTATCACCATGGGAATACATGGTTATGTGTGGCAATAT
>OOFJ01078192.1:0-17264 GCA_900323375.1 Benthosema glaciale
TGGGAGGAGGAGGAGGAAGGAAGGAAGAAAAAAAGACAACGGTGAAAACGACAACTATTACAATATTCTATAGTTTTGGGTCTGTGAGGCTAAATGTCATCAAATGGTGGTCCGTGGCTGAAAAAACAAATGAATAGTGGGCCTCGAAATGAAACTGGTTGAAACCCACTGCTATAAATTAATAAATAATACTAAATTATGAAATAATTAAATAAATGAAAACGGATCACCGCGGCAGTGATTTCTTTCCAACAGTCATTTTTATTGAAGTTGGTAAAACCAGAGAGCCTCGATCTCATTTGGGCTATAATTTCTTTTTTGTTTGTTTCGGCGGCATGGTGCCTGACTGTGTGTTGTGTGTGTGTGTGTGTGTGTGTGTGTTTGCTATGTCTGAAAACTGCGGAGTCATGCTTGGTCCCTTTTATGGTTCGAAATGGGGTGTGGACAAATGCAAATGAAGGTGCCGTGTGCAGTGCCGGTACGGAGCCGCTTACACGCAGCTCAGGCAGGTACGCTTGCGGTCCACACACCTCTCTGAATCATTCGTGGAGTTATCGTGGCACTAAATACGAAGACCTGTTTACACTCACGCACCGATAGGGTGCGTAATTGCCGTTCTGAATCAGGCCCATTGAGCCTATACACATAGTGTGGCTTCCCCGCAGTAGGCTACCTTCACATTCAGTAGATCCTGTGATCTTCATGTGGCCAGATGTAATTTCCTGGGGTTTATTAGGACCCTGGTAAACAATAATAAAAAAAATCGCCATAATATTTTGTAAATAAATACATATTTAGCCCCATCTTCGAATGCCCCCGCCCCCTGTCAAAAACAGCTAAAGTCCCTAAAACGAAAGAAAGCAGCAAATGAAAAACAATTATCACTCATCTTTTACTTTCTCTAATAACAACCTAAAACATGAACCTTGGTTGAAAAAAACCCAAAGTTGTCCTTTAAGCGCAGATTTCTTGTTAGGCCTAATGTACAGAATGTGGAGGGAGGCATTTGGCAAGCAGCATAGATGATGTTAATTTTGTCAAAAATAATGTCTAAATAAAACAGTCAGCATCTTAAAACAGTAGAGGCCATACGGTATGCAGTCCAAACTTGTGTACAAAGTAATGAGTAAATTCCCAGGACTATACATTGTAATAACTACAGTACTGTCACAGATGTTATTTCTCCTGTCCAACCTTTGGCAGGGAAGCCCTCGAACCAGAGCTTTGGGTTGTCATGGTGAGCACTGTAGTAATTCCTAGGCCCACCCTGGCAGGGGCAGCATCCATGTTGATCCAGAACGAGACCCAGGACAGAATGACAGTGAGCAGACTGGGTATGTACATCTGGATTAAGTAGTAGCCCATCTGACGCTCCAAATAGAAGTTTACCTCTATACAGGTGAATTTACCTATGCACAGGAGACATGTTTGACAAGAATATACAGTACAGACAGTGGGCAAACTTTAGTTAGCTTATCCCTAACACAGTGGTTCCCAACTTGTGGGGGGTCCCCAGATGGCAGTAAAGTGAGAATTTAAGGACTTTTAAGACATTTTTAATGCCTAAAGAAAAAAGTAAACAAAGAAAAAAAGACTATTACCGCATCAAAAGTAATCAACAAAATATCCTATAAAAACTGGTCAAACATTGGCTAAAAAAAGGAAAAGGCAGTTTTTCTAAAATAGCCGATAGCCGAGTTTGTAGATTATTTATTATTATTATTGTTATTTTCACAATATTTATCTGTGGAATCGAGTCAAACAAAATGTATTGCCTCAACTCCTACATTCCAAGTGCTTGTCAGGGTGGGTGGTGGTCAAATGTGATTATTGTGGTGTCACGGCCTGAAAAGTTTGAGAACCACTGTCTGGGCTGGCCAGCATGGAGACCATACCTGTGTTGTAGTGCTTAGTGCAGTAGCCAAGACCTTTCTCTTCTTTCAGCACAAACTGAGGGAGCTGCAGATCAAAGGCCACCTGCACGGCACCCACGTCCAGCCATTCAAAAATAAGGTCATTCATGGTGTAACCGACTGGAGGAGAGACGATGGGGAGGGCAAAGAGATATGGGTCATGTTAATAATGGCAACTTGTACATGTACAGTTATAAATGTTATATACCAGGTCTGTCATGTCAAGCTCCAGGAATGGAGGAAGAGTCAAAAGAGGAAGTTTTTACTCACAGCTTTCAAGCTGCATTGTACATGTCTGACTGTCCATGGGGAAGTTTTTCAGGTCCATGGGACAGGACAGAATGAGAGTGAGCCTTTAAAACACAAGCAGGAATATATTGTGAAAGTGCACACAGTGGTTTTCAACCAGTGGTGCGGGGACCAACAGTGGTCCTTGGGGGGGTTCCATTATATACGGTACTGCATAGACACACATGCACACACACACACACACACACACACACACACACACACACACACACACACACACACACACACACACACACACACACACACACACACACACACACACACACACACACACACACTATACAGTACACATAAATATACATTATCTATCTTTTTTCATTACTTTCTAACATACTAAAAGAAAGTTGGCATACTGTAGTGTACATTATGCGATCGAACATCACAGTCAGACTTGTATCAGGATGACATGCCTCAGCTCTGCCACACTAAAAGCACCCACTGTGAAAAATTGTGCTTGTTTATTCCCTGATTAATTGTATTATGCATATAAAAATGCCACAGCCCACGCCCGGGACCCACTGGACCACGCTCTGACCCAGTGGCACACATATTCACTGAATGTATCAAAGGCCATTATGCAAATGACCATCACTGAAGTACAACCGCATGCACTCAATCTTCTCAATCTCGTCAAAGGAAAGTTATAGTTCGCTCTGCAATAAAGCATGTGCTCTTGAATCCTATGAATGTACAAATATTACCGGAGAATGCCACTTCTTAAGCCCCTGGAGGGTTTTTAGGCATTCTCCTTCACATTTTAACTGACTCTTTGTCTATCCTTTTCTAAATTTCTTGTAAGTATGTAAATAAACAACAAACAAATAAACACTACATTACAGTATTAATGTAGTGTCATTACAGTCAGTGTCATTAGATTACATAAATTAGCAAAAGTAATCTACCTGGCCTATTTGCAGCATTCTGAAATGTTATTTCTAATAAATAAGCTAATATTCTTGCCATGGCTGAATATCCTTTTTGTAAAAGATACAAGTACATTGAAAAGAAGAGGTTTGAGATACAGTATACCTGTACATCTGGATTTCCCCCCAAATTGAATTTAGATTTAGGGAAAGAATAACATTGTAGACAGACATAATAACAATGAGCACTGTTGTTTGGGTTCCTAGATCTCAGTAATCAACTCAATGGTTTCTCACCAGTCAGTTCTATTGATCCTTGAGTACACATACAGTCAGGGCCAACACGTGTTTTGTGTTCAAGTCGAAAGTAAGCCTAAACTCAGTGAAAATGGTGATGATGATGTAAATTGCAAGCTAGCAGAGGTCTTAGGATGGCAATGACAGTCGGTCAGTCAATCCATCTGTCTGTCCGTCCGTCCGTCCGTCCGTCTCTGTCAAAGATATCTCAAAAACCACTGGCTGTATTTGCCATGGATGTGAACCATCATGCTCGGAAGAGGAACTACTGATTTCGGCACGCCCCATGAAACCTTTTCTCTAGCACCACACTTAGATCAAAACTTTCACTTGCACATAAGATATATAAAAATTGAATTGTCAGATTGCCATAAAACCTGTTTGAGAGTGTTCATGATCTCTCTAGAAGATCAACAATAGTAATTGCAGTGACTGCATCGCCGTTTCTGTACTGGCAAGCTGATTTTCCCTTTAATTTATTATTTTATTTTGTGTCGCTGAGAGTGAAACCATTAATAGTTAAACAGGTGATTACGTTTGATGTAATCACTCATATCAAAAGGAAAACATCTATTCACGAGGAAATTGTTTGAAGTCTGTGAACAAGCATCCCCTTGTGCTATTTTTCTCAAATACTGTTGGCTAAATGAATGAATAATGAATAATTCTAGCGTACACCTGTTAAATGTCTTCTTTTTTCATCTAAGAGCTTGTCATTTGAGTGCTCATCAACTAGGTTATAAACTACATGAAATCTCTATCCAAGTTCCCTTTTCTGTGAGTTTTCTGACAACAGAAAAGTGTAATATGAAGTTGAATCAGGTCTTTAAAGTCATATTATAGTTGTTGAGTCCATGTGATCTGCTCACATTCTGCTGGAACTCAGGAATTAAATGGCAATAATATGTTGCCACGAATCAGGCTTTGGCCAAGTATACTTTCATTGACTTGTATTGCAATTATGCATACTTAGAGTAGTAGAACCAAGTAGTAATAAACAAATAATACATAAGTATAGCCTATATTCTGTACTGTAAAGTGCAACATCCATGCAGCATTTGAATATCCCTGGTCTAGGGAGTCTAGTGATTCGTTTTCAGACTGCGGCAAAAGATGGAGAGTGAGTCTGCAGTCCTGACTGATGGAGGTATGCATGAAGAGGTGTATGAGTGGATCTTGCAGGTCACCTTGTAATAATACCGGGAGTTCACCAGTGTTTTGAAAAGCAGCAGTGGGAGCCAGCCTCTCTTGCCCCACCCCTTTACCTCTTATCCCTAAACTTATTTTCCATTTTGTACTATTTTGAAAAACATTTGAAAATAGTTCAACTAGCTGATCTATGATCTATCTTTCGAGCTTGTGGATCGGCTATTTGAACTATTCTAAAAGATTTTTCAAAATACCGGTAGTAAAAAATGGCAAATAAGTTTAGGGATAAGAGGTTGTGCAAGATATATAATGTATCTAGTTTACATTGACCAGTAAGGATGGAGATGCACTAGTTAAGACTGAATATGACTGAAGCTTGGATAAGGAGCTTGGCAGACTCCTTGGTGAAGAAGGATCCAATCCTCCAGAATGCTGTGAGTAAGAAAGTAGTCACTGTAATGTGTGCTTAAGGTAGTCATCACAAGGATACTAGGTTCTTGGTAATGGGAATGTAAATAACCTGCAGGGGCAAGACTTCCCATGGAAGAACGGAAGAGAAACTCTGTTATCTATGTTGAGCTTGAGGTGGTGGAAGACATCAACTGTGAGATGTCAGTCAGTCATGCAGATGTGTTGCATGTCTCTATGTATACTAATATTGGGACATCATTAGGAACCAGGCCTATCTCATGTTTCAGAATGCACATGATTACAAATTTGCTTTCAGTGGAGCAGTTAAATCTCATTATATCATATTAACCATATATTGACATCTGTGACAACTTACTATGGGGCAATATTAGCCCTGATACTGTATGTGCTATTCTCTCTTTGTATGGAAGAGCATGTAGCATTGCTTGATGAAATGTGACATTTAAATATTGCTTTGCTTTCTAGTAAACACATACTTTGCAGACCATGTCAGAAGTGGTTTCATTCATTTCCACTTTTGGGTTGTCATGCACCCAATCCACCTAGGAGCATTTACTCAAATCAAAAATTGATATCATGCATTCTTATGTGTTATGCAAGTGCACTTATCTCGTTGATGGGCCAAGAGAAATGCCTGTCATATTCATACAACTGTTACACTTAAAGTAAAAGAGTGCCCAGAGCTCATAGGATCACTAGCGTCTGTGTAAACCATTATTCACCATAAAATGTTACTTTGTAGCCCAAAGAAACTGCAGTCACATGCAATTTGTATCCTTTCTCTTGTCTAGCCTGCAGTCTGCATGAGGAATAGTTTACAGCTGGAAATGGAAGCTTGCTCTCAGTGTTCTCTCATTTAAATACATGTTAAATGAAATGCGCAACTGTGTTTGTCACATTTGTCCCCAAAGCATGTTAGTGTTCTAGAGAGAGAGAGATCTATATACAGCAACACACACACACACACACACACACCAGGTAACAGGTCAAACACGCACGCACACAGTTAGGTTTAGTGATTACCTGATGCTGTAGAGGACATTGCCATTCTGGAATATCCGGAGTAATTTGTTGTCTGTGGTGACCTCGTGAAAGTTAGCTCCCTTTTCATTAGCAAAGAACAGGTCAGGCTTCCATATGGAATCCAACATGGATGGGTCCAGATCCAAAGAGTCATCAGGATACTCCTTATATGCCAGGCGTGGGTCATTCCATTGTTGCCGCAGAAATACATTGAGCCGGTAGTCCTGTAGTGTGGACCACAATGTAATCTATTAGAATAGAGTTTTGATACCAGCAGATCTTAACACACCAGATAAATACCTGCTGGTAGCAGGCAAAAAGGCAATAACCAAGAATTGGCTGGACAAAAACCCGCCCACGAGAGGAGAATGGACAGCCATTGTACGGAACATATACGAAATGGAGAAACTTACTTTTTCTGTTAGGATACGTATAGATACAGTACTGGTTGGTACTGTATCACACTATACATGAAGATAGACGTGTGATGGTGGATCTGTGTATGAATGAATGGGAGATGAGTGTGTGTGGTTGTGTGTGAATTGTTGTTTTGCTATATAAATGTATATATATACAGTATATATGTGTGTTTCTTTTGTGTTTTTTTGTTTTTTTCTCTCCTTTCTCATTTTTGTAATCAGTGGTGTTGTTGCTGTTGTTGTTTTGCTCTCTGTATTCATGTTTTTGTTTTGTCCACTTTCCCTTGTCGCCTTTGATTTAAAAAATAATAATAGAGTTTTGACTCTATTGACTCTATTGACTCTATTTAACAGCATTTCCTACCAGATATTCAGGGATATTAAGCGATTTGGAAATTTTAAAGAACTATACAGTCATCGGGATCTTGTACATATTATTATTCCTGATATATCATATACATGTACCTACAATATCTGCTAATAATAGTAATAATATTAGTAATAATAATAATTAGACCTATTTGATCCTGTGGGGGAAGTTAAGTTGGGTTTTCAGCTTCACCCAGCAGGTGAAGAGTGGTCAGACTTGAACGCAGGGGAAAGAAGCATTTAAGGTTGAAGTGTCTTGCTCAGGTACATTGCGGGGACTGGAACCTGGGACCTCCTGCTTCTCATGCGAGCTCTGAGTCTCCACACCCATATATTTAGCTATAGCCGCAGCCCGCAGGTATCTTTGAGCAACCATGTTGATGGTTTCAAATTGTAAAGTGCAACTAAAAATCCAAACAAAACATGGGCAGTGGACTCTTTCTCTTCCAGTGGACCTCTTAGCTAAATTCAAGTCACCTCTTTCAGTTTGTAGAGTAGACTAAAGTACCAGCTGCCTACTCCCAGTAGAAAACATCAGCCTAGCAAAAATAGCAAAATATTTCATTTTATGGGATTGTTTTTGTGTGGCTATGGCAATGTTTTTGTGTTGCGAAGGGGACAGTCACACTGTTTGCCATGTGTAGCATACTACAGTAGCGTACTACAGTACGCTACACATGGCAAACAATGTGATTGTCACAATGGCAGCTTAGTTGCACTCTGTGAACCCATTAGAATTAGAATTAATTTGACGAAGATCCTCCCCTTTTCACTAATCATAACGGAATGTAATTTTGATTAAATAATGACAATTTGAGTAAATTGTCATTGAAAAAAGGAAATAATGTAATCTGCTAATTAAGTCATCTGAAACATTTACTTGAATGCTACTTCCCTTAGGCTGGTTACTGTGGCATAATGAAATCACAGTGATGCTAATTGAAAGATGAATCCATCAAGCCAACTAGTCACTCTTAACCAGAGCGTCCCTATTCTGTCATAATAGGTGAACATTTGGCGAAAATAGTGATCTACAAGTTCACATGTCACTTTTATGATACGTTGTGAGCTTTTAGATCAGCTATTTTCAGCGAAGAGATTTGGTGTGGAGGAAAAAAAGGAGGGGCGTGGTATCCCGATCAACAAAGTAAGGTTTTGTTAACCACATTAACACTATCGTTTCTATTCTGGACATAACATTTAAAATAATTGATGAGGGGGCCAAGCACAGACACCTGCAACAAGGGTTTACGTGGTTTTAAGAATGGATTTTCTATTCACTGTAAGTAAAAAAGATATTGAATCTCTGGGTATTTCTTTTGACATGCCTGTGTTATACAATATCACATTGCCAAACTAACCATGGTCTGAAAACCACTTTCGTTTGAATTCTTGGTGCATGTTTATCAATTATTGTTTTGCATTATTCTCACCATAGTTGTTTCAGTGATGGATCCAAAGCTGTTGATGAAGATGTTGCAGGTGACATTCACAGGGGGACCTAAGGAGAATACCTCATCTCAGTTCCTTAGCCTTTGCCACTCTGCCACCGTCATTATCACAGCCATTTTAACTTTTGACATACTTATCCATTGAAGCATGTGCTTAAAAAAAAAAGAAAGAAAAAAAAGAGCAACACTCGTAATCCCAAAACACAAGCCTCTTCTGCTTGTTCTATATTTATAATCCTGAACAGACATTGGTTCATCTGACTGACAACACCTGAACCTTTAAATATTTCAGTCAAGTTAAGTAATTTCCTATGAGGTCATGATTTATTGATTCTCCGGTAGTCACATTAGTGTATTTATAGATAATCAGCTGGGATTTGGCCAGTAGCCTACACACTGAAACATCTCAAAGATGTGGAGCAAATATGAAATATAAATGAAATGTGACCCCAGAGAAATGAGGAGGAAGTGTGTCACAGAGAATCAGATTCTCCTGGCTTCACGGCCAAAGGAGAAAGAGAAATTACTTAACTAGGTCTATGGGTTAATCCAGAAGAATACTGTATGCTGTAGGGGGTTCACAGAAGGAAACAAGAGGCTTGAAAGAATTATGGGAAACAGATGTAACCTAAAGGATAAACAGACAAGGGTAATGATACATTCCTAACAACAATAAAAGACTTGAAGTAATTCTATTTAAAAATGTCATGTCCCCCAGCGCTCCCACAGTGATAACCCATCTGGTATATGGTTTGTGCTGCTTCACTGCCTACATTTGTCATGTGAAACGGTTCACACACACAGAGAAGCACCTACAGCACTATACTACACCTATACTGCACTTGCTGCTTTACCTTTGAAGTTCGGTCTGATGCGTGCATCATATCCAGATGTCCGACCCATTAGTTTGTCTAAGAAGTCCGATGGAGAGGGTGGCCTGACTGCTTTACTGGGAAATTTCATCTCTTTACAGTGTGAAGATCTGTTGGGTTAAAGTTGGAAATGCCTGGTAGCAAGACTTGTTTTACCTCTCATGAGGGAATGTTCATAAAACATAAACCAAAGTCACACCCTAAAACACTCTTGTACTAGATATTGATTAAAAAGATGACAAATCTCATCAACTACAAAGAAGCAGGTCTGTCTGAAACTACTGTACTGCATGTGGCACAGATGCACCTGTGGTACAGATATCAGTCCCATCATTATCGATATATATTACAATGGAGGGTTGTTTTCGTATCACTAATGTACATGCAGTTTAAAGGTGTCATGAATGCTTAACATGATTCAGATACAAATGTAATAGTAAAGTGCAATGTATGTCGTCTAGCACTTAAAAGCCTTGAGGCGCAAAGTCTGCTCTGCCGACTCAAGTGAACGGCAGACTCCACACGCACGCCACAATTATCATGAATAATGACAATGGAGAATTATATAGTTATAGTAATCGTTATAGTTAGAGTGCTTGTTGTGAACAGCCCTTTATTTATTTTTATTTTAAGATTGATCAAAATAAATATTTCATGCATACCACTACAAAGGTTTTCCAAATTACAGGTGCAAACATTAGCAATAATCAACAGTATCATCAATAGTATTAATACACTTGGTAAGCTATTATATTCCAATATAATTATATTCTAAAAGATTCCAATGATTAGAGCTCTAACAGTAAAGACTCTCCTGGGTTTCTCCTAAAAACTTTGCAAAGGAAAGTTAATAAATTACAATTTAATATAATGTTTGTGTCTTACCTGATTTGCAGAAATAAGACAGATGAGACCCAGACCATGCATAGCACACGCGGTTGCATTCTCTGCTGATTCTGTGCATAAATGTCATAAGTAGAGAAATATTCCAGAGTAAAATGCCAGTTGAACAGGACAGATGCTGGACATATGTAGGAACATTGGTCTTGCTCTGCTAGCCAGCGTCCTTATGGAGTGATCTGAGCCTCCCACTTTCCCTGCAGGTGTTACATCGGCGATGCCACTGCTGTATAATTTAGAAAATTCTTTAAGTGTTTCTGTGGAGGACTGGAAGGTTTATCTCTTTTTTATGGGCACATGTATGCTCCAGGAATTACTGGAGGAATATTTAAAGAGACAGCACCATTTTCATAACCTTTCGTAGGCACAGTTGATCCTTCCTTGAACCATCCTTCAAGACTTGTATATGACAGTTTCATATTTTAATGATAAAGCATTGAAGTGTACATCTGGACAGAAAAAACTAACAAAAGAAAATAGCTAAATGAATGTAAAAGTTACTACTAGACTAAATCATAATTACAGTAGTATTATATTTTGTTGAATATTGCTGTAATAATTATGCAGTACTGCCTCGAGTGGAGATCCAACTATAAACATGTGAATCGTATCCCTATGATTTGGAAAATTCAGTATGTCTGAATTTAACTGTCAAAAGGTAGGCTGCTGTATAAAAACTGTCAGGAAATTCAAATGCCTTCTATTGTTAAAGTAAAACCTGGAGACTTAATTTTTTATTTATGGTATTTATGGTTTATCATTGTGTAGTGTAGGATTTGTTTTAAAATGAATCATACACACTACAAAGTGTGTATACCAAGTCAGATATTTTACATCAACATTGCACATCAAGCCATCTGACATGTAATATTCCATATAGTGATATTTATAGATATCGGAAGAAAGTCTTCTGGTTATTGTGATGATTCCTTTCTCCATATCGCCTTGTCCTACTTTGCAGAAACGAAGCTTCATGTCTGAGATTTTACAGTTGAATGACTTTTACAAATTGCAGTGGACATGATCCACAAAATGAAAAGGGAGGGACAATATCCATATCAACTGACACCGCAAAGCTGTTCTTCTTGCATTATCATGTCTGTCTTTGTGGAAGAACTCATTATCAGAACAATACATGGAAAATTAAGTTTTTTTCCTCCCTCCATTAATTTAAAATAATCTGAGAACAGCCCACAAGATGAACATAATGGCAGTTCAACAGGTTATAAGAAATGCATTTAAATGAAATGAAACAAGCTTTATTATCTCTCTGCCCACCTTGCTAATGCCAAATTGAGGTTAGTTACCTTTTTTTCCCCTCATTGGAGGTAATTTCTGTTATGGGTTAATTACTTAATTAGTACCTTCAAATGATATGCACATTGCACATGTAACCTCAAATGTACATAATTAGATTCAGAATGAAAGTATTGGAGTTGAACCATTCTAAATAAGGTTCTTGCTGTGTGCATGTTCAAAGACCTTTCTGCACTTTGGGTCCAACAGAGTTTTTGACAAGAAATTCCAAGGAAAAAATAACTGGTCACTCTGTACCATAGATTTTTTTGTTTTTTACATTTCATCCATTTTGTTACATTTGTATATTCTAATTGATAAATTACCAGAGGATTTTTAACCAGGGCATTATGCTCTTTGGTAGACACCAACTCGCCCAGAGTTAGTGTTGAAGTGTCATTGAGCAAGACACTGAACCCCTAATTGCTCCCGATGAGCAGGCTGGTGCCTTGCATGGTTTCTTCTGCCATATGTGTATGAATGTGTGCGTGAATGGGTGAATGTAATGCACAATCTATGTAAAGCACCTTGGATAAAGGCACTCGATCAGACTAGAATTTGCTAGAATCATTCAGTCACGTTAAAAATACTTTTTTCTTTTATTGCAGGCTTTGTCATTATAAGCTGTTCTGAACACACAGCAAAGCAAAAACCCATGCTCAACATTGTTATTCTGGTAGAGCTCTGGGGGACAGTAGGCAAACATATACACCGTGGTCACTATATGCAACATGAGCCTATAACAGCTGGGGATACTATAGCATTTTGATGAGATCCATTCATTTGGTTTTTTCTACAATAGAAAAAAACTAAAACAAACGACAAAACGGGGCAGGGAATTGGTACAAATTACAAATATATGAAAATATTCCGGCACAATATTCCATGTCACGTGATGTACAGCGATTCTCCCTTTCATGTGCATTCGTGGTTGGATTTTCCAGAACCTGGCGTTGACTGTCAAAGTTCAAAGCCACCATGTGCAGTGACAGTCCACTCCTATGTTTGCCTCTGCTTTGACGAAACCTACGACGAAACCGTCTCCAAAGAGTAGAGCTACTCCTCGTGGATATTGAAGAGCTTGGCCACTTCATTCAGATCCACATGTTCCTCACCATCCTTAATGATCTTTATAAAAATAAAATACAGCAATGATTTAAAAAAAATATATATTAAACACATTTAAGGAAAATATGTTTTTCCATCAATAAGTGACAGTACTAACCTTCCTTGCAATAGGCATTCTGTTGAACACGTTCCACAGGATAATGCCCACCACCACTTTGTCTCTCAGGTAGAAGATGACTCCTTTGCCATATTCATCTTTCTGCTGCACTGGAGCAGGAGCCGGTGTGGAAGAGGCTACTGGACTTACGGCCACCGACTCGGTCTCACTTTCAGAACGGATTCCAGTTCCTGGAATAAATCACAATCAGAGAGCCATAACCATCTAATCCCCATGTTATGCTAAGTCGTACGATGGTGTCGTGCAGCAAAAAGTTTCGAATATTTAATGAACATTTTGTACCTACAAAATAGAAACATCACTGCAGGTTGATAGTGGTTAAGTTCCTTGCACTTAGCATTAGCATTAGCTTTAACGCATAAAATATTCATGACATAGTTTTTTTCTGTGCAAAAATAATCGTCTTCTGTGTGAAGGGCATTCAGTATTGGCCTGGCTCTTCTAAACTGAATGAACACGTTTATTTCTCGATCTGATTATGATTTATGAATTACAAAAAACTAGATGGTCCTACCAGACTTTTCTGTGGCGGCTTTAGGTGTATCCTTGGCCGTGGCTTTGGCAAATACTCCCACTGTTGGTAGGCTACTGTCAACAATTCCAATTGCCTCGTAGCCAACGTCAGGACCCAGGTCACTCCTGTGTGAAACAGAGGATCAGGAGGAATGGTGATTATTAGCAGTTACAGTTTGAGATTTTCAGTACAATGGCTACGGACGGTATACTAGTAGTTCAGTACTGCTTGTCGCCGTACATGTGTGGCTTGTAACACAACATTCAATGACAGTGATTCTTTAAGTGACCAGCATACACATTCATATTTATAGCAATATAATGGGGTAGTGGTTAATAAATCATAACAATATTTCCCAATTATGAAAACATCTTCAGTTCTGAACAGAGCCTAAGCATTTCATACCATAGTGTAGACTGTAGTGTAGGTATCTTTGCAACACCGACTTAAGGTTGGCTGATACTGATTTAAAGCATTTTATTAACCTAAAAGAGACTGGCTAATTATCCTTTGATAAAGCTCTATTATGTTAAAGGACAGGGCGTGCCATGCCAATCACTCGTTTTGCTGCGATATCTTTGAAAATGATGTCTAATGTAATGCCTTATTAGCCCCAGTCAGGGGAGGGATGATATATAAGTGCTTACTGTAGCTGACTCACTGACATTTGAATGCCCCACCGTGGCATTCATTTTTTATTACAGTAACTTCTCATAATTCAAATATTCAGTGTGAGAGTGTATTTTAAGAACTGCTGTTCTTCTTTGGGTGCTGGCGGCGTGTCTCCTCCTCCACGTCATCAGTGCCCATACCCGAGGCGGGGTTGGCAAAAGGGCCTTTCTGTGTGGAGTTTGCATGTTCTCCCCGTGTCCCCTAGGGTAGCTACCCTCACAAAAAACATGCAGTAATCCTGGTCTCTAAACTACCTCCCCCTGGCCAGCCGGGGCGCCTGATGGAGGGGAAAGGAACTGGTTGGAATAACGTGTTCCTTCCACACACTACGTCCAACCAGGGAAACTCCCCCGTCAGGTGTAAAGGAGCAACTTGGACACTTTTGCATGAAGGAAGCATGAGTTCAAGTCCGTTTCTCTCCCCATGTCCCCCATATATGGGGACTAGGTTGGCGGAGGTTGTGTAGAGCCCAGGATCACATTAGGCAATTGACACATGGGTGAAAAAGGGGTTACAAAATCGTGGGATAAAAATAATAAATAAATAAAAACAAATAAATAAATAACTGCTTTCATAATACAGGCTCCATGACTAACTAACGTTGATTTATTTTCTTTCTTCAACATGTTGCCACTCTCAGCTCAGTAAATCTCACTGTCTATCCCACATCTACAACTCACAGATTAGATTGCCATCCATTTATCAGCCGAACCTGTAAATATTGCACCCTGACCCTATATTCAAAAGATTTCTGCAAAAATGTACATTGTTATCCAGGTGGTCCGCCCATTTAGATAGTAGTGAAGCCCTCACAACAGGTTGATTCATGGTTCAGATGTGTTTTGCGGAGTATGAACTGCCCAATTTAACTAGCTGTCAGAAAATGCATGTCATTACAACCTTAACATCTGTAGTGAGGATAAAATTGTCACTACTCTTCTGGCATTCTTGTCAACAACAAAACACTCCGGCAATTAAAGTGGTGCTATCTTTTATGTCCTTCAAAGAGGAAAGACATCATTTGTGGATTGAAAGATGCAGACTCTCTGACTCCAAGTAACACAGCCATCTGCTGGCAACTCCTACAGACCACACATACTCTTCAATCAATTATTTAGTTGAAGGGAGAAGCCTTTTTTTTTTTTTACATTTCTTCCATAAATATAATTTTATAAATTATATATAAAAACAAAAACAAAAAAAAACTTCTTGTATTTTAAGTCCATAGCTTCAGTCTGAGCATCTCTCTACAAGTCTACTACATAGTCTCCCATCTATGGAAATACATCCCCAAGTTACACTGGTTTAACAGCTGAAGCTCTTTCCGTCTGTTTTAGCACATGTATAAGGCTTGTCACTGGAAGGCTTAGGGGCCCTTGTATTTTGGATGGCAATGAGAATCCCTAGTTAGTTAGAATAACTGTCTGGAAATAGAAGTTGTTGTACAATGAACACCCACCAGAACATTGATTGATGCCAGTAGGGCTTGTTAGCGCCTGTCATGTTCTCTCCCGCTAGCCGACCACTCACAACAGCATGGTCATGGTGTTCCACTCGCCTGCGTCCCAGTCTGATGTCGTAGAAGCATGCAGCATCTCCTGCCTGAAGCACAGAACAGTGGAAGTTATGTACTATGCATGACATCTTGTACCATAACATCGTACTTGCTCTTGAGTGGAGTTTGGATAGTTGCCACTCCAAAAGACAAGTGCATGTTCTGCAGTCCACATTTACAGACATGTATCGTGTTGGTGTCTGGTCTCAACGTTTGATATCAGCATCCATGCTGATGAAACTAATGAAACACAAACAAGATTGCTTCTGTATGACCTTAATACAGTTTTACAAAATATTATAAGAGCATTAATACACTTTCCCAATCCGTAATGTTCTTAGTTACCATACCAATGTGGGCTTTGTACATGTTTAATCTCTAGGTAGAAAGGTAGCGTTTTGGAACCTTCTTAATCTATTTTAATTTGTAATCATAATTATGACAGTTATATTCTATACATCAACATGTTACCAAAATACCAACAAGCCTTTTACATAAACAAAATAATCACAGTAAATACAATATAAACGGGCATTAACATTGTTGTTAAAAGTAAGACATGTTCAAATCTAATCGCATTGTCGCAGTAGGTCAAAACTGCAACAATATGAACTTCATCTTCAAACATGAAACTTTCAAATATGAAAGTTTGACTTGGCCTGTACTGTAACTGCAGTACGTCAACAACCGTAAAATGAGTCCAGAACCTACCACCCAAATGTTGGATCTAGCCTGCAGCTCTGCATTGACCCGAAAGCCTCCAAAGTCAGCATCCACTTCCAGACCTGCTGATTTGGCAAGGTCAACATTGGGCTCCAGGCCCACGGCAGCCACAATGTGATCGGTTTTCACCTATAGTTGGAACATGAGAAACGGTCAGAAAAATATATTTAACCCTACCCTTTCTTACCTTTTGAACTGAACTTAACCACTTCAATCATAGCATACTGATTGTGGGTGACACCGTCATATTGTATATAAGACATTTAAAAAATAATTGAGTTAAGTGGTTCATTTGAGTAACTTGGACTCACCACACGGCCATCCTTCAGTTTTATTTCGATCTTGTCATCCTTGTATGTCACAGCTTTCACCAAGGCCTCTGTCATGATTTTTACACCCTCTGGAAAACACATGAGAGGCCAGCGCTCAATGGAGAACATGGAAAAACAATGAAAACCGTGTTTCGTTAGAAGTTGAAGGAAGCAAGCTGAAATGCATAATGAACATTTTACCTGTCTTAACTTTCTCTGTTGTCCAGTTGCTCAAATATTCAGGAAGCACCTTTCCCATGTTACCCTTCTCAGGGAACATCTGGACCACCTCCAGCCCAGCATCAGTTGCTGAAAAGAGAGTGAGAGTTACAAAAGAGTTCAGCACTGGTATAGTCATGTTCCTTAATATGTCATTTTATGTCACCACTTTCTTTGGTAGGCTTACATCTCCTGCCAAGGGCACAGGCCAGCTCACTCCCCAAGAAACCCCCTCCAATGATAGTGATGGACTTGGCATTTCTGGAGACCTTTTCCAATGCTTTGAAGTCTTCAACCTGGGGATGTGAGTAAAATTCATATTCATTCAACACAATGATCTGCAGTTTAGACTAATTATCCCAACACCAATCTATGGCCCATTCATTTGAAGCTGCCCGGGAGTCAGAGTGAAGTAAAACTACCCCCCCTGCTGGCAGAACACTGACCTTACGGAATAGACTAGTCCTCTTCATGACCTCTTCTCCTGCTCTTTCAATTACTTGTAGATTTCTTGGTATTCCGCCTAAAGTTAAATTCATATTAATGTCTACATACTTTAAGGCACAAGGTATTACATGAAATACATTCATACATTTTTAATGTGGCTTACCAGTGGCAATCAGGCACTTGTCATAGGAAATCTCCGTTTTATCATCAAGTTGTATTTTATTTTCCCTCACGTCCATATACACCACCTGAAGAGATTAACAACATTGAATGTAATTAATCAT
>OOFJ01078214.1:2500-12903 GCA_900323375.1 Benthosema glaciale
GTTGTAGGTCTATACATCTCAGTGGCCGCCACAGGCGACTGATTGAGGGGGCGGGAGGGGTGGCCGCCTTACACTTTTTCTCGCTAAGAAACAAAGCTGTGCCGTGTCGCAGACTTCAAAGCAATGTTTTAGAGCTGAAAAAACTTTGATCTGTGTGCTCAGATCCTAAAATGTAAACATAACTTGCCTGCATGCGTGCTGTTGAACAAGTTCAAAATGAAAGTGTCCCACTTGATTATACTATGGAGATGCCGATGTGTGAGGTTCCATAGAGTACTGCAACATAGCACTTTACCAAAATGTATAAATTATTTGACAATACTGCTGTAACACTTAAACTGAATGTCTACAGATTATCCCTCGCACCCTGGCAAAGAAATGACCTGCTTTCTTTTCATGTACAAATGTTCCAGTTTCCCAAACATAGTTTATAAATTTGTCACAAAGGATCCTTACCGGTATTAACATTTTCTGACATCGGTGTTTAGACTTTGGTGGGCCTGGCTGTTAAATCTGTTTATGCTGTTTTTGTCACCTTGCGCCTGTCGGCTGGAGATGCTGCTTGCCCTCCAGCTGGGTTGCTCGCACTTGCACACAGACAGGAAGGCCGTTCTGTAGCTGCTGTTCATCCATCCGTACAGGATGGGGTTAACACATGTTGAACACATGGCCACGACGTGGAACGCAGTGAAAAGCAACTTGAAGTATTTCATGTCGAGGACGCTTCTATCGATGTCGATGGCGAGCTGGAAGGCCTGCAGTGGCAGCCAGCTCACGGCGAACACCACCACCACCGTCACCAGCATCTTGGTGGTCTTTTTCTTGCTCCGGTGGCGGTCGTTGTTCCGCCTAACGGGGGTCACGTGGCTCCTCAACTTGTTCCAGATGCGGACGTAGGCGACGGAGTTGATGGCCAAAGGCAGGCAGTACTGAAGCAGGAGCATGGTGATGCTGTAGATGGTCCCGTCCTCCCTGTCACTTCCTGGCCACTTCTCGCCGCACACCTGGATAGACTGGCCCGGCGACAGCTCAAAGGTCTCGTATTCCCTGAAGATGGCCAGCGGACTGGCCAGAAGGGCACTGGCGGCCCACGTGACGACGATGACCACGACACAGACGTTTTTGGACATCTTGGTCTCGTGGTGGTAGACGATACATCTGTGGCGATCCAGGGCGATAACATTCAGCGTGATGGTGGACACGTGCACAGCCATGCCTTGGGCATAGGGCAGCAGGAAGCACAGCACCCGGCCAAACTTCCACTCCCCGTACAGAGTGTAGACCAGTGTGAAGGGCAAACCCAGAGTGTTCACCAGCAGGTCGGCTACGGCCAGGTTCACGATGAAATAGTTGGTGACGGTCCTTAATGTTTTAAACTTGTAGACAACATACATCACCAGTGAGTTTCCCATGACTCCAAATAATATGATTGAGCTGTATGCAAGAATGAGGACGACTTGAACACCAACCAGTTGCGTGCTGTCGTCTAGTTCTAAATAGCCTTCGCCACAAAATGGGATTAGGACTGAGCAGTTGGACGAATTGGCCACAAGTGTAGAGTCCTCCATTTCAGTCCAGCTTCAGTTGACATGCAATATCCATCGGAGACAGGTTCCATAAGTTGCACAATCTAGACCTATATGGATATATGAACACAGAAGGCATATCCCCTTGTTTCTACTTGGTCAAATCAATGAATCATACTGTATACATTTAAATTAGAGACTCTCAAACCACAAAATGTCAAATCAACATGTAAGCAACACAGTTCAAGAATCAAAATCATAGAGGAAAATGTGAGTACCGAATATTGAACATAAAAACTATAACATGAAGCTTGGCTTAACACTGCCCATGGGGACACATTTCTTTCATATTAACAAAAAAAAAAAAACGATCTCATGTTAGGTTATTATATTTTATATTATATTTATTTTATATTATATTTTCCACATTGATTTGATGCAAATGTTTTCCCAATGAGGGGAAACAAGTACATGAAATACAGGAAAAATGCCTAAATGCTATAACAGAGAGCTATACTAGCCTACTTCAGAAATGGCTGAGGGAAAATGTATTGTATCAAATTGACATTGAAGAGAACCATGCATGGATTTCTCCCAGTAGCAGTTGATAAATATATGGATTCCACATGGCTCCCTTATGACTCCAGCACAGTGACTTCTTTGTAATAACATGAGGCTATAAAAATCTTATCTATAATATGGACAGCAATAAATTAATAATCAAACATAGGCTACTCCCTACTCCCCTGACTGAGTAACAACATGAGGCTATAAAATCTTATCTATAATATGGACAGCAATAATCAAAGATAGGCTACATCCTACTCCCCTGACTGAGTAATAATCATATTAATTGGTTCATGTATATAGGCTAACTAAATTATTTCTGATAATTTATACTTTCCACTTGTTTTGACAAACTCATATTCAGCAATCAAAATCCTATTAATGGAAGGCCTATGCCTATTTTATTACCAAGTTATAGCTATAGATTTGTCAAGAAACTTGATAAAAATGATTAAAAAAATATGACATTAATGTGTTAGTTCCACAGGCTACAGGCCTACAAATACTTTTTAACACAATTGGCTTAGTTTGATATGCTTGTAAATAAGATAGTTTAATTAAGCATCTAAAAACATGCTTCTAGTTGGCCAGACCTATATGCACTCACCTCATTCCTGCCACAGAGAGAGTCCCGCTGTTCCGTCGTTATTTTCAGGCAATAACGGAATAACCCGACCAATTGTAACAAGTCCCCGGGTATATTGAATGATCGATGGCATCAACGGAGTTTGGACTTGTGCGCATTGCAGCCTGCCGAGTTTGGAGACTTGGAAAGGTAATTATTAAGGCAGGCTCCAGGCTGCCTGTGTTGACCTGACCAGCGTGAGACAGATGAGATGAAGCTGAGAGGGGGCGTTCCGGGACAAAATATCCCACACAGCCTTGGATCAAGACCTCAAGACGTACGATTATGACCACCACCATCATAGTAGGCCTATTTAATCAAACTGGCAAGCTTAGCAATTGTTAGATTAATTGGCTGTTTTCAAATAGCTCTATTTGTTTGAATTTGGCTACAGTCAGACGATCATTGCTAATTTTAATACAGTTCATGATACAAGCATGACATTTGCATGGCACCAATAATAACCTGGCTTCATGACCCAAGATTGTTATTTGTTTCAAAAAGCTTTATGCAATGTGACTGCAGGCATGGGCTACAGCTGGCAATGTAAATATTTTCTCATTATGCCGAATCAGCTCCTTAATTGCATAATTGCATTTCATTGAATTAATTGATTTCCCTCTGATGTGTCAATTATAGCCTACTTTCGACCTTTCAATTCAATGCAATTAAAATATTTTTTTGTTTAAGGCGTTTTAGAAGTAAAACTAAAATGCAGTAAATCGCGGCTATATTTGGTTGTACGGCGGGTTCTCCGTAGGCTATACGGCCATGCACCTTAGGTAGGCTAAATACAAACTGAGAGGATAATTGCGACCACAATAGGAGCCTATATAATACCTAACAGGGACCATGTTGTTGATTCATATCAACCTGTTAAGTATATGGCTGCTAATTGGGCTAATTTGATATCCCATCCAACACGTGGCCCTTGTAAATTGAGTTAATCCACCAGGCACCAGCCCCACTGGTAAACGCCCACTTCATCTCTGGTACAAATGCAAAGGTTGTATATTACAGAGTGCAGGAAACACTTACCTGGGCCCTAACTGGGCTGGCCTTACTAACACATTTTCACCCTATCGGGCCTGAGAAAGTCAATCAATTAAAAAGAAAGGAAAATAGGTCCATGTATGGGCTTTCCCAGACCTGTACTGATGCAAACAAATAGGTGGTACGGGGTTATGTAGAGTTTGAAGAGATGAGCTTTCAGATAGCAGCAGAAGATGGGAAGGGGCCAGGAGGGAGCAGTCATCTTGCAGTTTTGTCTATGAGCTGATGGAAATGTGTGGGAAGGAGTGTAGGACTGGATCATATCCTGAAGGTAAGAGGGTGTCATGCCCTTACTTGGTCACCTTCTTCTAGGTCACCACCAGTGTTTTGAATTGGTTGTGAGCAGCAGGAATGAGCTGGCCAGAGACAGATGGATGGAGGAAGGAAGGGCCTGGTCCTGCAGCCAGGGGACAAGGTGACAGTGGGTTCTTAAAGGAAGATGAGAGCAGTGCTCCTTCACATTCCTTCTCTGCTTTAATTCTTACACTCTCCAACCTTTAAGCCTCGATCTGCATCCATGGCATCTGTGCTGTGGGTGTGTCTTGGTTTTGATTATTGTTCACATAATTAATTATTATCCTTTCTGTAATATTTCTGAAACTGCATCAGGATACTGTAAACTAAATATACAAGGTTGTCCTTTGTTTTGATCCTGCCATGTCTGTGAAGACTTAGCCTCGGTACCCAGGCTTTTATTTTGGTATTTTAGTTTGCATTTGGCTAGTGAAGTCTTTGAATGGTGCAGCAGCCCTCCTGAGGCCTACATGGGACATATTTATTCGGAACCATTCGCTCAAACTCAATTGAAACCTATGGCATTTAAAGGATGTGTCCTGTCAGGCCTGTTTAGTCCAGCCTTAGTGACCCAGGGGTCTTGTGTGAATCTAAACAGATCATCACAATCTGTATGACTTCATCTGGGAGTAATCAGTTGGTTCAGTTGTTTTGCATTCAAACAAACAATGGTAAAACAGTTTCAGCACTGGCTTCGATCCAACCTTCAGTAGAACTAGGCTAGCTTAATGCATGCTTTCTCAAGGTCGGTGGTGACGGTCTGAGCTGCCTGGTTTCTCTGCCTCTCAATTCATCACAATTACTGCCGTCGCTGCTGTGTCATATTTACCTTTCACTTTGAATAGAGTGCAGCCCACAGATGCAGTTTGTCTATTCTAAACGTGCCAGGGAGTTAGCAGACACCATCACGCCTCAGGTGGTATAATTGTAAGTGTTCACATTTGTAGATTCATTGTTAACAGCTGTGCTAGAAGATGTAGTGATTGTAGGGCTTTGTGGAAAAAGGTGAAGGTGTCACCTTTGTTTGGAGTGGTACTTTGATATACACCCTCACAGTGAAGTGAAGTGTTCAATTTACAACACAAATTTAATTTCACACTCCAAATTGTGTTCAATTATTTAATGAATCTATTAATTTAGAATTTACATGCACGCACGTGCGCACGCACCCAGCCACACCATACTTCGATATTAAATTAAAACATATTATTGCATGTTATGCATATGCATGCATTGTAATAGTAAAACAACTTTCACCATTAAATAATTTCTCTGTGATTTAACATGATTAAACATGTGACATTCACCAGTGCTGAACATTTCAGGATAACCATGTATTGCCACCAGTGAGGCTTACCCCAGCACTTTACTGGAGTGCCACAAGAGGGCAACCCTTTCTTTCATTGTTGGTTTAGAGTTGATGAGTGGCCTTTTTTACTGGATGTGTGTATAGTTTATCAGTGTCTACTAAATTGAAGAATAATGTACAGATGTTTTACGTGGTTTTACTTGCACATCTCAGCTCTGATATCCGTGTTGAGCCCCAGTCTCTCTTTGATCCATACACCATGCCTCCCTCCAGGAATAGCTCCTTGATTGTGACAGAAGAGCAGTGGTCCTCTATTATCCTTTATTGATTTTTTCGCAACGTGTTGATCGGCATCCTGGAAGCGTTTCCGACAGCTAATTATGGCCCTGTTGGAGAAATCATGATATCAGCATGACTTCCTTGAAGCTGCAGTAAGGAAGTAAGGAGTACGATTTGAGTAAATAAAGTAAATATATATAACAGTAAAACAAATAAGAATTCTGTATAAGGCCTGGTAACGTTGAGCAATGTTGAGTATATGCTGTGATGAGACCTGAATCACACAGTAATACTGCTCAGAGCAGTTAGATTGTTAGAAGAAACAATACACCACAGATTAGCATCTGGGCTGAATAGACATGAGCCAATGGGCCTTTAGCCAGAAGGTGGCCTCCACCTCCAGCTCCTGTTTGCCCCACTTTTTATGATTTATTGTGAATCAAACCAGGCAGGCCCTATGAGTAATACAGCTGGAATATAGGAAAACAGATACAGGAATTCAAGTTGAATTGATTGATTGATTTCATTTTCTGGTGATCTATTTACAGCAGTCATCATGGATAAGCCATTTCTGCTTATGAGTGAGCAGATTGTGCTTTTGAATCATGAACTGCCTTTTCTGATCATATATTGATATGTAAAGTGATCTATTGCTTTTTATTCACATGGATGGTGTGTTTATGTTTTTGACTCCTTGGTGCTCTCCATGGTGCTGATCATCAGTTATTGCAAGTACATTTCATCGCTTATGCCTCTGCTTTCATGCTTGATGATGATCCTATTCCAAACAAAATAATTTAAAATAGGAATGTAGTGTAAAAAAACAAATGACTGTTTTACCTATAGAGTTTCTAACTCAGTCTACTGTATGTGTGTTGGGAGTGCATGTTAGTGAGTGCATGAGTTTATGCATTTTCTGTGTGCTTACACCGATTTATTACTTTCAGTAATAAATCTGATTATTAAATAACTGATTTATTACTTTCAGTAATACATCAATAAAGTGATGGTCCTAGGCTTACACTTGGCCTGATGGGGCCTACTTTTGTCTGTTTTGTTGAAAGGGCTTTTCATACACACTCTGACAGCACATTCCACATTTTTGTTAGTTAGTTTTGCTAGTTAGTGCCTTATCCTAAACGCACCACGTCTCTGTGTGTACGTGTGTACGAACGTCTGTCATCCACATAACTGTTCGACGGTAACCGAGAAGTCGCAAAGACGGCTATACACCCCCTTGCTGCATGCATGCATGGCCCTTGCAGCACTTATGGAACATCAACCTTTACCTTTAATGCTGAGATAAACGGGTAAATTCAAGGAATGTTGTCTGAAGCTTGCTGGCCACATTTTGTAACTCTAGGTATTACAATGTGGACAATGTGGACAATAATGTTTCAAACTTTGTAGTCCACTATCTGACAAGAGCTAGTTCCCATCATCAGAAAAGAAGACCTTTATTATCGATCACTTCAGCTTGATCACTTTCATTTCAGTGTTTCTACACTTATATCTGATATTTCACCTCTTAATCGTGGGGCGGCAGAATGTTGTCAGAATATGCAAATCTTCATATTCGGATAGGAAATGAATACACTGCATGTGTGGAGAGCAGAGCATACAGCCAAGAGGAGCTCACCGGTCAAGGTATGATTATAAATAATATATAAAACATTATGTGTGTGTACTGTGTAAAGGTGCTTTTATTAGTATTCAAATTTGATCGTGGTGTTACAATATTTGGATTGATGTAGTGACATGGTGTATTGATGTTTTGATTATTATTAGTGTTATGTTACGTTACGTTACGTTACGTTACGTTACGTTATTAATATATTTATTAATATATTTATTAATTAATTACTTTAGTATTGTTTAGTGGTGTTTTAAAAGCATCTCTGATTATGCAAGGAATAAGTGGCGGTGCCAACACACTATCAGTATCTCTCTTTGTCTTTGTCTAATTTCTTTAACTCTCCTTTCAAAAGACCTTGCTGACTGTGACAAGAGAGAGCGCACGCAAACCCAAGCTGCCATGAAAATGAACACATCCAACGAGTCCTCCCTCTACAGTACCACTGAGGAGATCTTACTCATCACCAGCACATCAGTCAACCTGGTCCTGGGAGTCCCCATCAACAGTTTCATTCTGTGGCTGATAGTGACGGGACCAGCTGGTACAGTGGCCTCAGACCTCTTCACACTCAATCTAAGTGTCTGTGAGATGGTCTTCATCTTGCTTTCTGTTGGCCACTTCATTATCAAGGACAATTCCTATTATCACCTGTTCACCGATGGTTTCTTGTTCACCGGGCGTCCGGTCTTTCAGAGCTGTATCTGCATAGAGCGATACATGGCAGTCATTCACCCAGTGCTCTTCCTCAAGTACAAACCACTCCGGTACAGGGTGGCGTGCTCTGTGCTGGCCTGGTTGGTCATCATTGGGGTATCGCTGTTATACATGCTGGTGATTCCTCCGGATATGACGGGGCACTATGTTTACATGGGTGAATGCCTACTTCTCATGTTGGTGATGGTGTTGTGCAGCCTCTCCATTCTCAGGGCTCTGAGACAGCCTGGGCCAGGGGAGACCGGGAGGGAGAGAGACGACAGCAAGAAGAGGAGAGCCTTCAGTATCATCTGCCTGACCATGGTGACATTTTTGGGAACTTACTTTACTTGGAGCGTGGCTGTTCCAATTGTGGCCAGCGAACCAGCCAAAATGGTTTATGTTGAAAGAATATTTTTGTGCATTACTGTGATGACTGGGTTTGTTCAGCCACTGCTGTACATCTGCCAAAAGACTGGTAAACTCCCCTGCTGTAAGCCTGTACAAGATGCATAGATACTAATAGAATCACACAGTGAACTTGAGGTAATCATATATTTGTTTATAGTCATTCATAGCCATAGTACAATGGGAGGTAACGCTATTTGATGTTACGTATGCAAGCCTATTATTGTTAAATGTCATTTTGTCTATTGTTACGTCTCTTGCCTTGATCTGCTGTCATTAATTATATTGTTTTGTAAAGCATTTTATATACCTTTGTTTCAAAAAGCACTAATGAAGTGTGTTTTTCTTACTGTAGTGGGTACTAACCTATAATTTATTTTATAAAGTAAAGTGGCTACGGCTAGTTTCTTGAGAAAGAAGAATGTTGTACATCTGTTTCCACAAATACAATTATTATTATAATTCAATCCTACAGTCATGACTCATGAAACACATTTACACAATATTACATCTTAATGGTCCCTCTAATGAATCTTTTACTGGAAGAACCATCAAACCCCCAGAGCATAATTTCAGCAACTGTTGAGCAACAATTTATCAACGTACAGTATACGCTGCTGCTGTAACTGTCCTGTTCTACCCCGGATTTGAACCTCCTGCACAGCTGCCCTTTAGAGTTGGGCCCGGTTTGGTCAAACCAAAGACTATTAAAATTACAGAAACAAAAGATAGTCTCCTGCCCCATGGGTCACATTACTTGCTGAAAAGGTCACCATTAGTACATTTCACAAGACACAGGATGGTGTCAAAGATCATACGTCTCACCTAGACACTGGAAAATGTCCCAAATAGCAGGGAGACCAAATACAACCCCCTCAATAGTATTTTATACTAATAGTATAAAATACGCCCCAATAGTATTTTATAAGTTATATTGTATTGAACATACACTTCAAAGATTGGACAACATTAAATGCAAATGGTATTCATAAAAAAACAGTTACAGTGACGCTTTAAGTCCAATTAAATAAATGAAAAGACCTGACTTACTGTACAAGCCCCTTCCAACAAATAATATGCCTCTTCTGATGAGGAGGAACACATGCTGTGATGTTGAACTGAATGCTAGCATAATGAAAGTTTGTACATCAAAACATCAAGCCACCATGAGCCAGTGAATATTGTACTGTCTTTTCACAAAAAGGCAATTAACTCACAAATGCTCTCTCACACACACACACACACACACACACACACACACACACACACACACACACACACACACACACACACACACACACACACACACACACACACACACAAATATATGCATTTTCAGGTTAACACACTTCTGGATTTTAATCATCAGTGGCTTATTGTGACAGTAGGTCACAGATTACTATGAAAACCTGCAAAACCTGTCGGTGGTCAGTCGGTCGGTCACACATCCATATATGGTTGAACTTGTCAGAACATCACGCCTTGTGACACGCTCCATATGGCAGCCTCCATATATGGTTGTGATCCTTCCCCACCCATCCTTCCTCTTCAATGTCTACCTTTTGACTGATACCTGTCCATTCAAACTCTAGACAGGCCCGCCCCAAAGTTATTAGTGCAGCCTTTACCTGGGCCCTCATCAAACCCTGTACACTCAAGACTAGTGATTGGAGAACAATCGGCAAACTAAAATCGGCCGATTTGAGTTATTTTTAGATTAATCGGTATCGGTAATCGGTATCAATCAGCCCGATTAATTAATCGGTCCCATTAATCGGTCTGTCTTTACAGATAAACATGTCCAAAGTAACAGCCTGAACAGATCTACAAGCTCACAATATTAAATATAAAAGGTATTAAAGTAAAATTTCACTTGCCTAAGCCTGCAGTGCAGACACCCTGATACATGTAATTCTCAGAATGACCTCACATGTTTTACTGTAGTAAAAGTACCAATACCACAATGTAGAAACACTGTTATCAGTATTAATGTTAATTACAAATAAATGTCTG
>OOFJ01078228.1:0-14398 GCA_900323375.1 Benthosema glaciale
TATTCACTTTTATCAGTGCTTTTAAAGATAGACCAGAGACACATGGTGGCACAGAGGCCGCCTGACCTGGGAACACTCACTGTAAGTCATGTTTTATTACACACAGGGGAAACACAATGAGAAAGAAAGAAAGAAAGAAAGAAAGAAAGAAAGAAAGAAAGAAAGAAAGAAAGAAAGAAAGAAAGAAAGAAAGAAGAAAAACAATGTGGTAAACACATCCCATTTCTATAATGCATTATAAATAGTGGTGGATATTGCTTGCGATCTCACGAAAGATATGGATGCCATGATACGATATCAATATATCGATTTATTGCGAACGCAGTGAGCCCTTACTATGAAAGCCAGGCAGAACATGTCTGTCTGTCTGTCTGTGTCTGTCACGCATGCGCTGACACGAACTGGCCACCAGAGGGCGTCAAAGGGAAAATTACAGAGGGACTTCAAATACACTGCGTTCGCTTCATGTGTTTGCACGTATTACTTGTCGATATATATTGATTATACGTTTATTCAAAAATAATGACAATGTTGCACAAATACAATAAAACACTCTCAGGCTCACAGAGATCTATAAATTAAAATAAAATGTCTAAACATCCTAACAAGGGGTCTGCAGGAAGGGAGTGCACTGCAACTTGGAAGGGGACTTTGGCATGTTTGTCAACACTGATCACCAAGATAATTCATGCCGTTTATTGCCATATCGATACAGCAGCCTCTCGGTCGATTCACCTATCCTCCGGGTGTTCGATCGATATATTGCGATATTGATGAATTGAATGCACCGCTTAAAATGCATTATAATCTGCTTATACAGTAAATAATAAATAATCATAATGCTTTATTATCATAACACATTACAACACTATTTCTAAATTGTTGAACAGATATTTCAATCACAGGATCATGTGCATAAAGGGAGAGGCAGATCGAGTGGCAAATCGAGTGGCTAAGTGAGTGGCTATGTGAGTTTAACATTGTTTAATGCGATCAGATAGGACTTTTCTGTTCTCTGGATGTTATTGGCTGTCAAGGCCAGAAAGTTGTTTTGTACCGCTCAGTAGGCATTCCCGCATAATATAACTTCCGGGTACGATGATGATGTCAAGCGCATACCCTCTATTATAATTGCCATAATCGTAATACATTATAATGATGGTATAATGTTCTATAGTTCTTTCTTTGTTTTCTTATTTTTATTTTTTTCGACATGAAAAAAATACTTGGACCTATAGAGTGGAGATACAGTGCACAGCACACTCTCATTACAAACTGATTAATTACCCTAATAATTATGTAATTGTAAGCTTTGTCTCAGTACCGTGTTGCAAGTAATCACTGCTATACCAATAAACCAAATTATAAACCTAAACACTAAACAATAAAATAAAAAAATAAAAAAAATTCAATGCGATTGAATGAAATCACTCTTAATTTGGTTTGTTTGCAGAGGTGAGAACTCACTAATTGAACGTGGATGGGGCTGTTTAGTGGTGAGAACTCACTAATTGAACGTGGATGGGGCTGTTTAGTGGTGAGAACTCACTAATTGAACGTGGATGGGGCTGTTTAGTGGTGAGAACTCACTAATTGAACGTGGATGGGGCTGTTTAGTGGTGAGAACTCACTAATTGAACGTGGATGGGGCTGTTTAGAGGTGAGAACTCACTAATTGAACGTGGATGGGGCTGTTTAGTGTGCATCCTCTGAGAGAGCTGCTGGAACACTTTGTTTGAAATGAAGAGTAGAATCATGGAGAAAGAACACGCTGCGAGAGCAGCCAGTTAGGTGTCTGCTCTAATCTGCCCAAAGAAGTTACATAGAGGCTTTACAGATCTGTTTACATTCTCTGTGCAATGAAACGCAAAACTCAAGCAAATTGGTACACAAATTATGTCTGGCATCTGTCATATTTCTCATATTTATTCCATTCCCATTGGCCACAATTGGCAACCAACGTTTTTGGAAGAGCCCATTTAGCAAAAAAATCACGAGGAGCATCTGCCCCGAATATTAATTATAAAATCAGAAACAAAGTGATTTTACTTCCACCCATAGACGGTGGCACAAATGCTATGAATGTCTTCTTTTTTTTCAATTACTGTCAAACATGTTTTTTGAAATTCCAGCATGTTTGTCTGTAATTGCCTTCAAAGATTTCTGGCGAGGACTCCACCCAGCCTGGCAAAGCCGTATGCACTTTTCCTGTGCCCTCACATACGCCCTTTTCTAGTCATGTCAGTGACTCATCATATCTGGCTCCATGGACACCATCTGACACATGGTTCATCTGGCGTCTCAGTCAGGATGACTGTTGGCTCGAGAGAAGGAACGGATCACGGTTCTGGCAGGTTTTTTGCTTACAGACCACTGATATTTTCACTGCCATCATAACTAGAAACCTGCGAAGGCTATCTAAATTTATATCTACCTACCCCATCCATCCATCCATCCATCCATCCATCCATCCATCCATCCATCCATCCATATACTTTTATATCATGGTATTCCAGCACATATTATATGGCTGAATTCAATGAACAGTTCACCTTGAAAAACTTGATGTAGAACAGAATGTATGGGTGTGAAAGTTCAGGCATTTGCCAATTTATTTTCATTTCAATCTTGAATTGTTTTTCAGAGCACAGTGATACACACACGCATGCGTGCGTGTGTGTATCTTTCTTTCTTTCTTTCTTTCTTTCTTTCTTTCTTTCTTTCTTTCTTTCTTTCTTTCTTTCTTTCTTTCTTTGCCTGTCTGTCACGGTTAGAGTATTTCTGCCCAGAGGATTCACCCTATCAGTAGTTCTTTGATGTTCACAACAGTACAGTATGTCCACGTTATTTGATCTGATACTCCCAGTCCATGATCCCACCATATCCCATCGATATGTAGACCTATACAATTCCACATAAATGTTAGTCCTTAAACAGATATAAGCCAAGCCTGAAAGAGGGGGGAAAAAGGCACAGGGATCAAATGACAGGTTTCCAGCCCACATAGCATTTCATCTTGAAACAGCATGCATTTCACATAGCGTTTCATCTACCAATCAACTTAACACGCCTTGAGATGAATGGAATCCATTATCTTTCCCCTGGAGCTGAAGGTCAGCCAACAAAGTTTTCAACGTATTGTCCAAAAAAAAGAGACGAGGACACAGTGTTAGAGAAGTGTTGAGAAAACACTTCCACTTTCAAGAGAGCCACCTCAGTGTGGACGTCTGAGATTTCTCATTTTGAGCTGACAGGGTGCTGTCGGAACTCGGAGCGGCATCAGTCAGGGACAGCTCTCTGGCTGCGTCTCCTCTCTCTCTCTCTCTCTCTCGTGCCCGGGGTGGAAAAAGTACTCAAATGTCCAGTTAGTATCAATACTGCACTATATAGAACTACTCCTTTGCAATTCAAAATCCGGAATTCAAAATGTACTTGAGGTGTACAGTAAAAAGTACTCATTTTTGCACAATGTCCCATTTAGCGTTTGCAGATGTATTAAGCAGATCTACAAATTGTAAATACTCAAGTAAAGTACAAATACCTCAAAAAAGTAAATGCACTTAGTTACTTTAATTCCACCACTGCCCCCATGCCCACTCCCATCACCGGAAGACAGCCAGGCTATAACACAGCAGTGGTGGGCTCACCGCTCACAACAACACAGCATGCTGGCAGGAGCACAACCGACAGCTACTGTAGCTGGGCTCCCGCCATATAGTGTCCCGGTGCCAAGAGGTGCAAGTTTGTTGTTGTTGTAAAGCTGCGATGGCAAGACACGATGCATGTCGCCGTGTGGAAAGGCAGCAACGCTGTATAGGTGAGAGAGCGACGGGCACAAACTGTGCTTGTCAGCACAGCAAGCCCACGTTCTGGGAGCACACCAAAGGAAATCAATACTGATGGCCCAAATGAGCAAGTGTTGTGAATGGGCCTGTGGGCTGTGTGCTGTGAAGCCACATAATACTGTACGCATGAGGGGAATTCATGCCCGACAGGGAAAAGATGAGGTGAGTTTTTAAGAAATGATATGCAAACCTTTCTCTTTCTTTCTGGCCCTGGTGACACTATATGACTTATGAGCCTACTTAAGGCCGGGGTGCATTTGGAGAGCTATAGAAAGAAAGAAAGAAAGAAAGAAAGAAAGAAAGAAAGAAAGAAAGAAAGAAAAAGAAAGAGTGTGCAGTCCCTTCCATTTGGAAGCGGTCCAGTCTGTTTTTTACACACCCATTTTCAAGGGTTGGTGGGTGGGTCACAGCCAGCGACTATGGCTATCTGGGGGTCCTTGGCATGGTAAAGTTCATGAATACCTGGCATAAAACACAATACAATGACCCTCATAGTCCTCAGACATTCATGGGCATAATTACTAGTTGACTGAGAGGGATTAGGGTACATGGCGCAGCCTTTGCCTTGGAGACCTTGGGTAAAATCTCTGTAATTAAGCGGCAGTAAAACGCTAATGTTCGCCATCATGTTCCACTTTGCAGACAAGCTTCTGCGCAATGTGCAGACATCTCAGCATGTCACAGGTGGATGTCGGTGTTGTTCTTGCATTTGTCTGAGCATTATGGTAATCTATTTATCTAAAAGCAATTTGGCATCGTGTCCATTCAGAGACTTCATATCATCGAACCTCTAACCACCTGGCTCATAATTTATGTATCCAACCCCAAGGAAGAGGAACAACTGTACGGCACAAGTCACATGTAATATTAAAGTCATGTTCTAGGCAATCCTGCTTGTCTGTATCACTCTGCATAGCAGCAGAGCCACCATACTAAATATTCATATTCTAATAGTATTTCTGCTCTTTTCCTTTTTTTTTTTTACAATGTGGTGATGGATTTCCCTGTCTATGCCCTCCTTGAAAACCCTGTTTCATACATATTTAATGGGGTCCTCTAAACAATTTTTACATTTTGTCATCTTCAATGATGCATGCCATCAAACTCGGAAGGAAAAGGGTCTCCGCCCAGCAGCACTGGCCCCGCTATCACCACCACACCCAATTTGTTAGACTGCCAACTTTCTTGGCTTTCCCATTTGTGATCAAATCTTTAACACCCCCACCAGCAAATGGATGGCTGTATAGTCCCATGGAACCTATAATGGCTTTGTAATAACATGTTCATGTGATACATTTGTCACACACAAGAAATGCATGAATTTGAGAGATGCGATTGCAATCTTAAAAAAAAAAAGGAGGGAAAACCGTCAGATGTGTCAAAGCTAAGTGGCACACATTAATCACAATATCCTGCAAGATATTGCTGAAGCAAAGGTTCCTATTCATTGAGAGCTTTGGAAAATCAATATTATATATATATTTAAAAAAACATACTCTGCAAATTAGTCCATGCACCAATAAACCCTATGGCTGCACATGGACGTTCGGTTGACTCAATGACAAACAATCTGACGTAAGAGAGTGTGTCTGGGCATTTCTGCGAGCGTGAAAGGCATAAGCCTTTTGTTGGGTTGAGAGCATGTAGCGTGCAAACAAGACAGAAAAAGGCACAGACAAATACCCATTTAAGTGCAGCCTTACCTGTGAAGGGCCAGATATATTGTCCTACCCCACTGGCTCATGACAGCATTTCATTTTGACAGAGACTCTGTAGTGACCCTGCTAGGGAGGAATACATGAAAACTGCCACTTAGGCAATGCTGACAGCCTCCTCTGTCAACATCCACACGGCATCGCTTCCCTCTGTGCCTTCTCGACTTGCGGCAAAAGAATAACAGATCTACAAACCCACAATACCTGCCATTCTCTGTGAGCTTGTTGATACATTTTCCTTAAAATACATTTATTATTTGCGTCATGAGTACATGTACTGTAAAGCGATAATAATTGTAGGCCTATTATTCACCATGAATAAAACATTGACCTGAATGACCGAGGCATCAAGTGTAAGAATAAATAGTGTGATGCAAAATATATGCAGATGTTTTTTTTTCTTTTTGGTCAACCTCCCAGTGACAAGTGAGAGAGACATACAGAAGCAACAGCTGGCTTTGCCTTTGATGATAATTTTTCATTGGCTGCCTTCTTTATGCATCTGTGACCAATCAATGGTTGGCTTAATTAATGCTGGCTTTTAATTAGCTGCTTTCTTCCTCAAAGAATAAAAGTGTGACCGAATGGAGAGTAGAGAACAAGTTCAACAAACGTAGGAAAATGCAAATTAAGATGCAAATTATCAAAACTCAAGAACATTGTTTATATACTATCCAGTGTGTTACTGGTGCTCACCCAAACTTTGGTGTGCTTTCTTCCCTTGACCTTTGTGTGCATTGTATTTAACTTTCTTCACAGGAACAATGGATTGTAATCACATCACAGATGGAGAGCACCTAACCCCTATTAAATATGGCTAGGAGTATAGAAGTAGCTCTAACATTAGCTTACCCATTGGCTCCCTTTTGCTCCTTTAAGCCAATATCCCTGGAAACGCTTCTTAAAACTACAGATCACATTAAATCCTCCTCCTGCACCTTAGAAGTTGTTCCTGCTGGACTTCTAAAGAAGATTTTACTCTGGTCCTAGATCTGTTAACCTGCAGTTTCATTGCATTTTCCCCTGCTAAATTGATTTGGTCCTTCCTTTTCTAAAAACAATTAAATAAAACAAACCTAGACTCCACTCCCGGAGCACATAAAATTAAACATGAAAATGTTCAGTACGACCTTACGGGATGTTGTTTGCATACCTAAATACATCACAAAAGTTAGCGACACCCACAGCAATGAATCCATCACTTTTAACATAATTGATCTTGCAGTCCACACTAATTTGGCTGGCACACTGAAGGCAAATTTCCATTTTATGTTAAATTGAATGGACAATAAAGTTGTCTTTATCTTGATCAACGGCCTAGATAAAAGTGTGGGCATCTCCCGACCCTCAAGTGATCTGAATCTTATTTAAGCAGTACATTCTTCTATTAGCACAGAGACCCGCCCACATACACTGTGATGTACACCAGAGCTTCATGTTGGGCTCTATCCTCTTCTCCATGCACATTCTTCCTTTGAGTGACATTATAATGCAAATAAAACATTCAATAAATTCAGCCCAAATGATAAAGTAAGCATAGCCACCCACGCCAATAGAAATATTGCTCAAATAAAACTATGTTCTGTCCATCTCTGATCTGAATACATTTGTGCATGCTTTCATTTAAACTATTGTAACTCTGTACACTGGCTGCCAATCTCTTTTAGAATTGCATCCCAATTAATTCAAAGATCACATTCAAGCCAAGGTCTAGTAGACATACATTCAGAACTACTCTCCCACTATGAGCAAATGTGTAGCCTGCAATGCTCAGGCAAAGTTCTCTGTTGGTCTCTAGGTTCAAAATAAAAGGGTCTTCTTGGGCATTCATTACAGAGCTCCAGAGCCTTTGGAACGTCCCTGCTGAGTCTACCTCACGACACTGTGAGATTGTTGATTGGCAATTTAAGGGGAAATCAGTTTGAGTTTTTTTTTTTACCGGGGCCCTATTTTTGGACCATTTGGACCTCATTCAAACTGAAAAAGTGAAAATGAATGGAATTGGTCCTTTTATTCGCTTCTGTGCGTTCACCTTATGGTGGCTGCAAACAGATTACAATTCAAAACATGTTTCTTTCTTTCTTTCTTTCTTTCTTTCTTTCTTTCTTTCTTTCTTTCTTTCTTTCTTTCTTTCTTTCTTTCTTTCTTTCTTTCTTTCTTTCTTTCTTTCTTTCTTTCTTTCTTTGTATGAAAACATTATTTCTCTAGGGATATTATTAAGGGTGGGACGATTCACTTACCTCACGATACGATAGGATATCAATATCGATATTTAGGGCACTGATTTATATTGCAATTCTTAATTATATTGCAATTCGATTCGATATTGTGTTACAATGTTCCGTTTTGCTTTGCTTTGCTTTTATTATACTAGAACATTTTTAAAACAATTCTAAACAATATAAACCATGAATAGTTCAATCATACACTTCAATGCAGCCAGATAACGTCAGTCATTGACATTTTTTTTTTTTTAAGTGCCAGTGGTACAACCTTACAACTTCCTAAGTAGAAGAATGTTTAGCAGGCATCGGAGCCTAATCATTCTCGGAGCATCTCTAAACACAACGCGCCCGGGCGATTACCACACACCTTCAGCCAGGAGGCCACACCCCTCGCTGCTCGCCGCACCTGATTGGTCGGTGTAAAACTATCATGACGGCTAGCCGCCCGCTGACTAACCCTAAGCCAAAGCCCAAAACCTAACCCTAAGCGAAAGCATAGGCTTTCGTTTCGCTTTTAGGGTTTGTTTTGGGCTTTGGCTTAGGGTTAGTCTATTACTATCGCTACCCCAAACTCCTAACCTGACCTTAACCGCAAGCAGGTTGCAACGCTGTTGTTGTTGTGGCGCCGCCATGACAGCTTTGCCAGTTTTACACCGACCAATCAGGCACGGGGGCGTGGCTTCATGTCAGGAAATAAGTTCTTATGTGGGGTGGGAAGCGTCTTCTAGCAAACACAACAGTCATTGTCATTGTGAGTTTTGATGACCTCATAAAGTTGCGACACTGTTGCTCTTCCTCTAGCCTTTATAAGAAGTAACCACAACAAATAGCCTCCGCACTGCCATCTGCTGGATGAAAGCGTAATTAGAGAAATAATACCGGGACATTAAAATATATTGGTGAATCGATATTTTTGCCCACCTCTAGATAATATATCGCTCTGACATGCTGAGTGCCTAGAAGGGAGGCATTGGGTAGGCTACAAATTTGTATAGTCTTTTATACCGTGAAAAACGGGGGAGGTCCCGCACACTTCACGTCTTTGCATACACTTTTTTAGTTTTTTCTCTATATCTCCAGTCTTTCTTTGGTATGAAGTTACTGATTAAACATTATTTACATTAATTTAAAAGCACTGCGTGTTATGTCTTGTACTGTTATAGTGAGATTTTAGTTCAGTCAGGACAACTCATGGATGGAAGGAATATATATTTATTAAGTATAAAATGAGCAAAATAATTATGTATTATGGTTTGACGATGAATTGGATCTGCTTTTCATGTACTCTGATCATGCGCATCAGTCCTCCGAATTCCCCATACCTAAACAGCAGATCCAAAACGACAGGTGGTAGATGGAGGAGGGTGAGCATCAAAAGTTTAAGCAGACAGCAGCGCAGCAGTATCAATGTGCAGCAGCAGCAAGCAAGCAGGATGAGCAGTGCAAACTTCCAGTTTAAATAGCCGGTATGACGATGGAATGAGTAAGTGATTGAATGAGTGAATCATGTGAATGCAAACATGATGCTGAGGTGGCCCAATGAACGGCTGCCGGCAACTTTCTTGACTGAACTTGCTCTGTGCATGTCTGCGACAGGCTCGTAACAACATCATGAGAAAACAAAAGCTGCCGAAGCAGACAACCCGCAACACTCCAGGTTAAGAACGTTATTCAAGGCTCGATAATTCAATGAAGGAGAGATTGTCGACTGACAATGCTGAGAAAGGCCCACTAGGCCGAAACGTGTCCATTGTCCACTGCTCGTCAGAGGTAAAATAAAATCATGTGGAAAAAGGACATTTCATGAGTGCTGGCATTTCTCTCCTTTATCATAACAACATCATAACAACCTATACAAATGTGCCCCAAAATGTTTATAATAGCCTAATGTTTGCAATGCAAAGTAAATTTAGTTCATTTAAGGTGAATTTCTACAGGAATTACTAAAATAATGCATTATACCCTATACCAGGGTATAGGCCGTCGAGGGACCTGCAGTTGTTTTCTATCTGCGACAAGGTGCATTCCAGTCTCTTCTGCAGAATGTTGTGTAATTGTACTGCATACATTTTATTTAAGTGTATTATGTTCTACCATGGGACAATAGCTTAATTCCAATAATCCATAAGTGTATCTCATGGTAAGATGTTGCTGCATGATTCTTCTAATTTTTATTGAAAAAATAAAATAATGGCCCACCCTAGCTTATTGCCTCTCCTAGCCCTAGCCCCTATAAACTATGATAATAACTTTTACTTTGATTACTTTCAATAAACTTGCTCTCTTCAGTCTCATTACTCTGGATATTTGAAAGCATGATGTTTTTTACAGATTTTTCTTAGCTAACCACTCATACTTAGTTTCATGTCAGAGTAGACATTGACCGGTTAGTAGGCCTATTATCTAAATCCCCATTTAAAGAATAATCATAATTGACTCTGCTAAATGCTCTCAAAGGACTCATTGTTGCATCCAACGAATTGGGATTGGATGCATCGCAAGGTCTTATCAGTACATTTATTTTCTATTGAACTCATGCGATTCCTTTTTTCATTGTGTCATTGTGCTTAACATCCCGTTATCACAAATATTGCTACAGTAATTGCCCACACAGTGTGCACAGTGGATGCATATTAAATCACAGCTGAGCCTGCAAAGGCTCAACACAAAGTAGTTAAGTTAAAAGTCTGTCCAGTACGTCAACACAGTAATTAACTGAGAATTAACATTCTAACTTTAACTATCTGGCAGAAACCTTGTAACTCCATATTTTATGTTTCATAAAATAATGGACTATACTTTGCCGTTTGAGTGTTGCACAATAGCAAAAATAGCAGAGCTACATGCTCACCAGGCATCACGTCACTTTGAGTTTGTGAGCTTATAGACCTGCTATTTTTGCTATTTGTTGAAAAACTTTGATTTAACTTTTCACCTACATTGTCTATTGACATGCCTAAAATAGATAGGGAAGCCAGATAGAGAATGCGCAAGTCTGAATATTCCACTTAAGCAAATGCATTTCAAACAATGAAAAGTATGCCGGTATTAACACATTGATTGTCAGGTATATAATCAATGTGTTAATAATTTTGTTTCAAATGCATGTTCTTAAATGGATAGATCCAGATCTTGATTCTGATAACTGTCCACAGGCAAATCGGTTTGCCTGTGGATGCCTTTTTGAGGTTATTCATAAAACCCCAGACCACAGAACATCTACTGAATGTTCAAAGTTCAGGGTTTTTTTTTGGGTGCAATTGAGGTCAGAAACCCTAAATAAATATGTTTTTGTTGTTAATAAAAATATTTATGTCTAATTTCTGTCCCTCCCATCTGGGGTACATGGGTACACAAGAGCTCTCTCTCACAATCTGACGTGTGTAATTATAATCACAAAAAAGGCTTGGATTGTGTCATAAGTGGAGGTTTTATTCTCTACTGCGTGGATCCATTCTCAACTATTTTAAAGGCTTAGCTAACAGCATCATCTGCGTCTGTGATGTCATTATGATTGTAATGAAGCCCACGCAGCTGGCGGTGCTGGCTTCAGCCGCATGCCTTGATGATAATAAACAGAATTGATAATAGTAGGATGGAGGGGAGGACGAGGCCTCCGTTGCACGTGCACCTTCCATCCTATAATCAAGTCACAAATTCCATTACGCGACATTACCAGAGCCCTATCTTCAGCACAATTTCTCCCTCATTAAAAGGGTTAGAGACCTCTCCTCTTTCTAGCATCCACCCCCTCTCGAAGAAACCCGCGCCTACCTAATTCATTTACTCATGCTACCTATACCCACCAACAGGATAATTGCAGTGGTAATGAGCGTGCAAAAGCAGCAAATTGGGACGGGGAATAACATTAGCAGACCAGGCAACGCTCGCTACTATTACTCACCACCGGCCCGCAACAGGTACACACAAACATATGCACGCAGAAATGTTCATTCACATAATCACATTCATACACATGTGTAGAGGCAGTGCACAGTACTAATTAGGATACATTTTAAGTAGGACCCATGTACACAGCACCTCAAAGTGCTCTATGACTAATCGTTGGCTACAATTTACAATTTAGGCATTTAGATTCTCTTAATCCAGAGCGATTTACAGTAAGCAAGAACAAAAAAACATGGTAATAAATCATATACGTAAAAAATAGTCGCCATCATGAATCATACGTAAGCTAAGAACCTAACAGTGGAATATCACAGAATGAAACTATGCATATATACTATATCGTGCTATGTCTACATAAAATGCTATCTAAGTTACATAAGCCTTTGCATATGCCTGTAAGGTCGTTGGGGTTAGGGCAAGTGCTACGGGCAAAGAAGGAGTCTGAAGAGGTGGGTGTTCAGACTACGGCGGAAGATTGGGAGTGAGTCGGCAGTTCTGATCGCTATGGGCAGTGCATTCCATAGTTTTGGAGCCAACAGGGAGAAGAGTTTGGGACGTGTGGAGAGTTGTCCCAGCGTTTTTAATACTTCCAGCTTCCCTGCGTTTAGCTGATCTGAGCGTGCAGGAGGGTTTGTAGGCTTTGATCAGACTTGCAAGATATGGGGGTGCCATACCTTTGGTTGCTTTGAATGTCACCATCAGAGTTTTGTACTCCAGGGGAGACATGTGAGAATTTTGGTTGGTTGAAGATCAAGCGAGCTGCGGCATTTTGGATCAATTGGAGAGGCTTACAGTATAAGTGTGCATGCCAGTATAGGCCAGTAAGGAGGGAGTTTCTATAGTAAAGTTTTGACATGACTGACTTTTTTTCCTATTTTTCTTTACCTTCAACTTACGAGGAACCAAAGCAAAATATGTTTACTACTGTGTACTCCTGTAATCCACAGAACTCGAGAACATTTTGCCCCACCGACCGGTCGCCCCACCGACCACAACACCACAGTGCACGTTGTCCAGAACCAACACAAAAGCCTCTGCCGGTCACCATCACAATGTGTTCTGCCATCTGCACAGACTCCTTATTTGGGCTAGCCTGGGTAAACCCACTCCCCCTGCTGGACAGCATTTTTGCATGCTGCCTGCGCATTTTGGTGAGGGGGAGGGGCGGTTTACGAGGCTATATTTGGGCATGCCTGACAAAGAACTCCATATATGGGCATAAAAGGGACACAAACCTAACAGTGCTCCAGTATATAAAATGTAACAATAGAAGATATGGACAATTGGACATTGGAATCATACTCTTTACACACAACACAAGTACAGTCACACACACACACACACACCATGCTTGCTCCTACCACCGCTATTACCTTGGCACCATACGTACAGGTCGGTTCTGTGATAGGCCCAGATCGGGCAGTTCTTTGCCAACTGACACACTCTGTGGGCCAACGTGAGGTTCCACAGGGAGCCTTTGCCCTTTGTAGTCAGCTATGCAAAGCTGCTGTTGAAGGTCACATAGCTTAGATCGCATGGAAGAAAATAAGCTCATTACCAGTTTATCAACAACAAACAGAAAATGAGTGAAGCTTTCTAATCAGGCTATAACCCCTGATATTCAAAGTCCGATATATGCTTGTGGAGGTTTGTATAAGGGTGATATTGGAGATATAGTGTAGGATTGAAAAGAAAGAACAACTAAATTCAATTTCTGGCATTTAAAAGTTTCTATAAAAAACAACTGGACATGCCAGTAAAGTCCATTTGTAACTCAGAGAGCGTACACATGTAATCCAATTTGGTTACATTTTGTACACTCTCCCAAGTTAAATGAACACTCACAATTCCACCGTGTATCAATATATACATGTGTATAAGTGTTATGTCATAGTTTTTGTGCACATCCAGTGTTGAGATCACTCAATGATCAGTCCTCTGAACAGGACTGATCTCTGCAAATTGACAGCCCACCCCAGTAGATTACGATGTAATGTACACTGGAGTTTTACCCCCTTCACTTCCCGCTTTAGGCCTGTGTTCCGCTAAACTAATTAATCCTATATGCATTTTACATGTAATGAAGCCACAAATGCCCAAGTCCATGTTGGCACGTGTGTGTGTGTGTGTGTGTGTGTGTGTGTGTGTGTGTGTGTGTGCGTGCGTGCGTGCGTGCGTGCGTGCGTGCATGCGTGCATGTGCGTGCGTGGGCCTTTTCCTCAGAGGAGGATGCAAGGACAGGGATTAAATTGCATTAGTGGCGTAATTATTTCCCTTGCAATGGATCATAACATGAAATTACTGTCCATGGGTGGTGTGGCGGAGATGAATGTGCAGATCTCAAACATTCCTGTGCTCCAGAGACTCTTACCTTTTAGGCTCACCTGCAAGTTGCAACTAGAGGCGGTTGGTATGCTTGTTATGTGAATACTCAAACATGGAGATCAGGTCAAATGCACACCTCCCCTACAACACGTTTTAACAGTTTATCTGTATATGTCTTGTCCAATTGATGCTGTACTGTGTGTGTGTGTGTGTGTGTGTGTGTGTGTGTGTGTGTGTGTGTGTGTGTGTGTGTGTGTGTGTGTGTGTGTGTGTGTGTGTGTGTGTGTGTGTGTGTGTGTGTGTGTGTGAGCGTGAGCGTGTGTGTGAGTCCATTTGTATCAGGAGCGATTTGTGTGCAAAACACATTCATCTCAAAGAG
>OOFJ01078232.1:13561-24033 GCA_900323375.1 Benthosema glaciale
TCATCACCTCCTCTTCAATCAACTCCTCTGACACGTGTGCACACTTACACATTTACACACACACACACACGCACAAATCCGTCTATCTTGCTTGCATCACGCACATTTTCTCTCTCCCTCCCTCTGTCTCTCTCGCGCGCACACACTTTTATCAGGAAACGTCTTCAATCTGCATCTCTGCCACCGGCATTGGAAGGTCATTGTTAAAGCGACCTTTTCAGGGAGGGGGTTACTTTCTGCTCTGCTTGTGTAATCTTACTAAGGCAGCAGGTCATACAGTAAATGACTAATGGTAACCTGAGTGGGTTGCTTGGCCTGAAGATCACCCATTAAGCCCACCCACTTTTGGCCTGCCTTTCATGAAGTGCCTCCTGTAAGCTTAGCGCTGGCTGCTCCATTTTCACATCATTTTAAATAAAAGTGAGGGAAGAGATGTGTCCAAAAAGGTTTGCCCCAACTTGGTGTCCCTATTTTGTTGGAGTTGGATATCAAACAAATTGGACCTAGCTCCAAGGATAGTGGTTTAAATACAACTGGCTGGTAGTGCAGTCTAAATGGACACATTCCCATGTTCATCTGCTTTTGTTCTCCTGCACAAAGTCTAGTGATGGATGCCATAACTGGCTTTTGGTTTATTATTTATTCTTGTGCATCGTTGCAAAACATTTATGTTTGTAATTGCGTAAAGTAATGAGGGTAATGCTATAAATGTTCCAAGTTGAAATTGTCGTAATATAGTAGGTAATATCTACATTCTGTAATCATTCTCTCTCTCGCCATTCCAGGTGGACGGAATGTGACCATCTCTCTTCAGTCCAGGACAGGCCACACACACATGCCGTCGGTAGTTGGTCTGCTGGTCTTCACCCAGTTCTGGTTCTGGTTTCCCCTTTCCCATTTCCTGTCGCTGGCCTTCACACCCACCGCCATCATCGGACTGAACAAGGACCTCAAGGTACGTGCTTGGCTAGACTGTGTATGTGCGTGCGAGTGACGAGCGTGCGTGCATACACACGGATTTATGTGCATATATTTGTGCCTAATACTGCGTGTGCGAAATACTCCAAATGTATTGAGAGGCCAGCGTTCGGAGCTGGAAAGGTAAGTCACATTTCATTGTAAGCACACGCTATATTAAAGCAACAACGAAAAAATGCACTGCATGTCCGGACACATAAGCCTCTTCATAGACGGATCTATAAACACGGCATCCAGGGATGACGGGGATGCTGGACCCCACACGCATAATCGCATGTACACTGATGCCCCAGGATCAACATGACACATTGGGGACTTTGGACACAATTAACTCATGGCAAATTTAAAGCCAAGGATTTCACTGTGACAATAACAAAGGTATGACATTGTCACACTGCAGGGCTTTTCCACCAGCCGTTCTAATCCACACAGAACAGCATCGCTGTCACACTGTTGTCCTTCCTTGTTGGCTGCAATCTGTGAGGCTCCTGGTTATTTTTACATAAAAATCTAATTATCGCCTCTGCCAACATGTTGCATTCATTGCATCAGAATTTAATCAACTGAGGGCATATTTAGTGTGCAATGTTTTGAAAAAAGCAAGCATTGGGAGTGTCTGAATAAGTGAATATAAACTTGTTCTATTGTGATTTGACTATATTAATTGATAATGCAGCTTGGAGTCATTTTGCAGTTCATTCTAGTCTGCGCAAATGCCACAATTCTGTACCAGTCATTCCTTTGCATCACATGTTCTTCTTAAATGTAGCTTTAGCAAACTTAAGTAGATTCATATGAAGGTTATATCGTACAAGCAAAGGCAACAGAAAACTATAGTGTGTGTGCGTGCGTGTAGTCAGTGAGTGGTTGCATGTGCAAAAAAAACTGCCTTTTGTATTATGTTAATTTAATAGCAAATGTGAATTTTATTTCCCGGTGGGAGAGAATAGCCTATATAAAAAACAATCATTGAATTTATTTCTCATTATTGTAATGCATTAGATGTGAGTTAACGTGTGCATTCACCAGCGAGAATCGAAGCTCGACGCAGCCATCAGATGCAACGTAGGCAGGGAGCACCTTTTCATTGATTGCAAAGAATTGCACAGTTGCACATTAAATGCAATGCTCAAAGGCCACTCTGTGCAGCAGAGAATGAGGTGAACTATAGTGTGATTAGTAATGAAAATGCCTTCTAGTCAATATGTCCTGCAGCACAGCCCATCTTCTGGAGTCATTTATTGTCTGGGCCGTTTTGTAGACTGGGTTCTGTGAGCTTTGCCACTCTGCATTTTCGGTTTCGAGTTCATCGGCAGATTCAAAAAATGTGTGCGTGCGTGCGTGCGTGCGTGTGTGTGTGGAAATGACTGGATATGGTTTGGGATTAGGCAGACTCTGAATCATGAATGGAAACCAGGCTTTCCACAGGTATTGTGATGCAATATTAGCAGCTCTGTGATCATAAGGCTGTCTTCAAACACAGTGCAGGTCAAAGTGGGGGCTGGACCGTATATGGATGCATATTTGGACTGGTTGACTTTAGAGAAGAACAGAGAATGATGCAGGATGAGTGCAGGCGATAAAATGCACAAGTGAACAACCATAAAACACAAAATAAATAAAATACAATTCTGGTCCAAAACTGTGATACTGAAAATCTATAAATTCTATATAAAATACCACTTACTCTAGTGCAGGGGTTCTCAACCTGGGGGTCGCCAAATCATTTTTGGGGGTCGCCAGATGTTTTTCTTCACATGAATGGCTGGAAATGGAAATTAACAAGTACACTTAGTTAAGTACATGCCTAAACTTTCCTTCATTATTATATCTGGTTTTAGTATTTATTCATGATGTATTTTCTCTATTATTATGGTTATTGTAGGGGTTAAATTTATATTGGGGGTGGGGAGGGGGACAGGGGCCGCGACACATGGCCACAGCATTTCTCGGTCTCCCCAGCCAAAAACATTGAGAACCCCTGCTCTAGTGAAATAAACAAATTGTCTATAGTTAAATAAAATCACTGTAGTACCGCTATTTGGGTCATATCGATTTAATGCAATGTTTTCTTTCTCCCCCTGCAGATGCCAAAGGTCCAGTATCGCTCTAACTGTAAGCCGTCCACCTTCGCCTACCCGCCGGCCCTGGAGGTGCCCAAGGAGAAAGAGAAGGAGAAGGTAAGTGAAACAATCACTCTCAGGGCCAAACAGGGTCCTCACCACACCAGGCAGCTGGCCTGAAACAGAAAAATGTTCATCTTACTTATTTGTACATTTGGTTGTATTTAAATTAAAATAATTCGAACTGTAAATAATCTGGTTTATGCTCTTTGTCCCTCTCTCTCTTTCTTTTTGTCTCTTCTGACTACCAGGTGTCTACTGCTGTTCTCTCCATCACAGCTAAAGCTAAGAAGAAGGAAAAGGAGAAGAAAGAGAAAGAAGAGGAAAAAATGGAAGTGGTAAGTGATCACAAGTCAGCAGAGCACACCTGCAAACTCAACACACACACACACACACCGGTCACACACACACACACACCCACACACCCCCCGGTATCTCCAACCAACCTGAAAGCGAAGCCTCTTCCTTCCACCTAGCGTATTTAGTTTCCTAATTTTAGTTTGTTTTTATAGGTTTTTTTTTACATCAGTGAAAGTCTTTAGTTTGTGTCGTAGTGAAAGCTTAGGAAGTAGCTTTTGTTTGTGTACTGGTCACAGTGGTCGTTTACTCTCAAAGTTTACAAGCCACCGACTGTTTCATCACCCAATTCAGTTTTCTACAGGGCAATTGGTTACCTGGCTTGTAAAACTTGAAAATCTTTCCCATTACCAACATTTATTTCAACCTGGTGTGAATTTGTTCAAGATTATATTGTGGTTCATAGTACTCGCGGCAATATCTCACCCGCTATGCTCCAGATTGCCACAGACTGAAGCGCACACTGACATTTGCTTATTTCCTGACACATGCACGCCACACACACGTACACACAATACATACAAACACTTGTGCAGTTGATCTTAATTCATGTGGTACACAACAAAGAATAAAGTGAATGTAACATAAGAAGCAAGGTTTCACTAAAACAAAACCACAGTGTAATTCTATATAAGAAACAAAATATTGGACTACTAATAAATTGATAATGAAGATTCTGGTAGATAATGGGAATTGATAGGCATCACTTAAAGCTATTCCTGGGTAAAGTCTAAGGTTAAAGGGGTAGGTCTTTACGTGCTGTTAGAGCATTCCCAACCCATTTAACTTCCCTCAGATCCGCTGGGAGGCTCGGCTTGTTAACTCGCACACAGTGGCTGTCAGCCCAGGTCCAGTATATAGCTTTCAGTGGTGCCGTCTGTCGGGACGTTAAGCAGCGTGTTTGATTAGCTCCACCATGCTAGGTTTCAGCCCTGGTGCTGAGAGACGGGGCCTGGCCTTGTCCAGACCACCTCACATCACACATGTTTTGATTTATTTGGCTTGACTCTATGGGGTCAGACAAAGCGGGTCGCTGAGTTCACTTTTCGCCAGTTCTGGTTTCTTGGCAGTTATGGAGAAGTCCATGGTATAACCTGATGGTTTCCAATCATGTTTGATCAATTGGATGCAGCTGTTCTAATACAGTCTATTTTACATTCATTGAAGCTATGAAATTCACTTTTCAGCCATGATATTTTGTCACTGTATACAGTATGTTCAGTTGTAATTCTTCACAGGCACACATTCAGCAATGAAAAATCAGAACATGCTTTGAGACAGATTGGAGGTGTTGACTGGAGTTGCGTACACTATTGATTTCTGAATGACCCAACAAGCTGCAGACTAATCACTCGCTAGTACCAAGGACACCAATTTATAATCAATTTATAACAAGAGAGAAATAAACAACCTTGTGAAAACTCGTTATCCCAGCAAATGAGATGGGGGTTCTCTGAAGTAAAAAAATAAAACGTTTGCTTTTCTTTCTGATTTGGTTGACATTCAGGAGGTGCAGGAGGCTGAGAAGGAGAAAAAAGAAGAGAAAAAGGAAGAGAAAAAGGAAGAGAAAAAGGAGGATAAAAAAGACGATGAGAAGGAGAAGAAGGAGGAAAAGGAGAAGGAGAAGGAGAAAGAAAAGGAAAAGGAAAAAGAGAAGAAGAAGGAGCCAGAGCCCAACTTCCAGCTGCTGGAGAACCCGGCCAGGGTGATGCCGGCCCAGCTCAAAGTCCTCAACATGCCTGAGACCTGCCGCTACCAGCCCTTCAAACCGGTATGCTCAGCCAGAACAATAAGCACTGTCTCAGATCAGTGCTTATCACTGATAAAACGAATCACTCTAAACTAGGCATGGAACAATTCAACTCAACGCACAATATAATTCGAATCACAAATTAGGTTCACAATACTTTCTTTTTTTTTTTTAACGCAAAATACATTTCCAGACAAAAAAAGATTTATTATTGTTTCTCTTACACAAATCCAGTATTTTTTTTTCTTTTACAATACTGTTTGTTTCAATACAAATTACAGGAAACCTTTTTTTTTTTAATATCAAATCCTGTTTTTTTAATCAATAATCTTAACCTCTTTTCAATCCTGAGGTAGATAAGCCAACTGTACTATCCTCTTTTCAATACTCAAAGCTACTAGCAAGCAAATTACCTTTGAGACAAGTTTAACTTGATTGCAAGTTTAACTCTGCTGTTCCATGTGTTGATTAAATTGATTTAAATTGTCGCCAGTTTATATTTATCAATCTAAATTAATATATGATCTATATCTTTACATTGCCTATTCTAAGCAGAGTTTTACATTGAGCATCACAAGCACCAAAATACTGCAACTTAACAAAGATGCTCAGATTTTCAGAGGCCTACCACCACCAGACCACCCTGTAAAAAAAGAAAAAAGGTCAGGAAACACCTGTTATAGCAGGGTTGTGACGTGGAACATAAAGCATTTGAACCAGAGTTGAACCCATGATGTCACAGATTCTATTTGGTATGCATACTATCTGGCTGAACCACTGTCTCTCTCTCTCTCTCTCTCTGTTCCTCTCTGGGCAGAGTCATGGTAGTTTACGCTGCTCTAAGCCCCATGTGAATACATTTTTCCAGCTATTGCATAAGCACAGGTCCCATGTTGAGAGCGGGGGGGTTACACAAGTGGATGCAGCTTGTTCCACTGACTGAGAAGCAGGAAGACATTACACAGTAACATTCTTAGTTTTAATGTGACGCTGAACAGTCTACAAATGGAATCAAATGGACAAATTACATTTGTGTACTAAAATAAACACTTTTATTGTGGCAAAGTTGGGAACCTTGTCTGGCTATGTACCATTTACATTCGAGACTTTTAGCAGACGAAAGGTTTATTTATTCTAAGCCTTGTCGACGAGGGTCACTTGACAAAAATGATATATTTTGACCTGGAAAAATAATGTCAAAATGCTTAACATACTGTACGTCTTGACATTGGTGTTACCTCTCCTGTGTAACTGACATTATTGTTGGTGTTTGTTCCCCATGTACCAGTTGACCACTGGCGGCATCATCATCATGAGAGACACTAGTGAGGAGGAGGAGGAGCTAGTGGAGCCAGTCTCCGCCCACGGCCCCAAGATCGAGGAGGAGGAGCAGGAGCCCGAACCCCCAGAGCCATTCGAGTACATCGACGAGTGAAGAGGCATGTCTCACACAACCCATCATCAGCAGGGCAATGAACAGACATTATATCAAAACCCATATTTAGAACCCATAACTAATCTTAAAGCAGCACTATGCACCTTTTTATGAATAAAATGTAATACTCTGTATGGTAGAGTATGTTGCAATATAACTTTTACAATTGGGTTGGTCTGCCTGCTCTTCTACTGAGACATTTTAGATCACAGCCACAGGTCTCACCTACAGTAGGATCTGACATGAATTTTGACCTGGTCGTCAAGCTGATTAAAAATGTTACATAATGCAGCTTTACTCTTCTTGCTTATGTAGCTTAATTGAATTATCGAGAAACAGTTTTTTTATGGATCTACTGTACATCATATATATATAATGTACACAGATATATTGTAATACATTATTTTAATCGACTAAACCTGTATTATACTTCATTGCACCAATGGTGGCGTACACAAATATCAAAAATTGCCGATTTACTAGCTCACAGTGCATTCATTGATTGAATTAAGATAACTGTGGCCAAAACAATCCAGGAGTAGGATTTTCAGCATTGTTCAACCACTTTAAACCTGACCTATTTTACCCATGTTGTAGACAACGACAATAAAAAAATCATTTTCAAAAATTACCAATTACCGATCTTCAAGCTCAGTGTGAGATTGTAGATGTGCTATTTTCTCTATTGGTCGTACAACAACTATTTAGGGCTTACGTGGTTGCCATGCTGTAATGGCAGGCCTGCAGTCTGACAGGCAAACCTTGCATTCAGATTTTCCAGTGATAAGACATACAGTAATGGTAGGTCGCAAGCCCTCTGTTCCAAAGCCTAACCTACGTTCACCCATCACTACCGGAGGAATGTAAACATTCCTGGCATCTCTAAACGCTAGCTCTGAGGGCGAGCTCACCAACAAAGCTTGTTGCTTAACGAAGCCTGGCATCCATTGGTGTTTATGTTGGACTGGCATCACCTACCTCCCATGCAGAAGCCCAGTGATGTGTGATGAGACGGATGAGGTGTCGGAAAACCGAATTAAGCATTGTTGCATAGTCTGTCATGCCTTTAGGAGGTTGTAGTGCCTCCCGACAGACGCTACTAGTGAAGGAGTTATTACTGGTTCTGTTGCTGTGTCTTGTGCACTTGAAGTAATGTAATACCTGGTTCACTTAAAAAAAAATGTAAGGCCAATTCTCACCAAAATTCTAGTCAGATTTAACAAACAGAGATGCATTTTCCCAAGGTTCGTCAGGCTCATGACATTGTTTTAATCAAAGTGTGTAAAAATGTAAAATTAAGTAGGGAGAGTTTTAGTGTAACTAGCAATACATCTGATTTCAAACAAAGATTGAGGTTTAAAAAAGTTTAGGATTTAAGTTAGATTTTAATATTTGTGTTCTTTCTGTTCCTCAGGTGGTGTTACAAAGCAACTGATGTCCCAGCATGATGTTCCCCATTTTGCATCCCCCATCTCTCCTACCCATCCACCCACTTCTCTCTTTCCCTCCTTTCTCCTACATGTTGCCTCCCTGTACAGACGGGGAATGTTTTTACATACTTTTTGTTTAAAATGTTATTTTTTTTCTGTTGGTACAATAAAAAAAAGATATATATTGGAAGGCTGGTTGTCATGTGTTTATTTGAGTTGCTAATCCTGTACCTTTCCACTGGTTTACATTTTCAGCACTTACTGTATACCAGCAGCTGCTGCTGTAGTGATTCCTCCCTGCCGTCTACAACGGAACTCCTGTTGAACTCCCAAAAGCCCACATTAAGCAGGTGGTTCATGTGGTTCAAGTTGAGGTGGTGATCCATTCTGTGACACCCAGGTTGGTGACGACAGATGATAGGGGGAAGGTCCTGGCCAGCTAAGGTGATGCTGGTTATGGAGAAATTTCAGTGTCATGGATACATGTCAGTATTGTGGGTAAAATACCAGACTACAGACTGATCCATGATAGTTTAAAACAAAGTAAAAGGACAAACTAGACCGATCATGGCAGGTTGAAAAACAATAATTGTAATCACTAGGCGAAATGCCACACGAATCCTACAAATGGTCTCCTTATGTGGGTGCTGCTGTCTGATGGCAAATCTCACGAATGTCCTATGGTGCTACTAGTGTGTTGCAGGGACCGAGAAAAGTCGGCAATAAAGTAGATTTTCTTCATTTTGGGAATTAGTAATTAATAAGTAATGCTGAGATGACAGGTCTTTGTTTTGGGTTGAAACTGAGTGAGACATGTACCAGACTATAGACTGATACCAGTGATCCATGACTGTTTTAAACACCAGTCTATAGACTGATCTTAATGACTATGCACTGACTATGGTGCTTAATGATTATGCTGCTGACTATTTTAATGACTGGTACTCATTTATTTCTGACTATATTGATGACTATGGTACTGACTGTATTAATGATTCACTATGGTATGACACACTTTATTTGATCTTTATTTGATATTTGTGACAAACACAAGCACCATCAACTGACTGCAGTAACATTGTTGTCATTTAAATTACACATCAGGAATACTGAGTAGTTGAGACGAATAACCATCTAAGTCAATTTATTCTGATGATCCCTCCCCTATAGATTATGGTTAATTAGTACAGTATGCACTTACCGTATTTTCCAGACTATAATGCGCACCGGATTATCAGGCACACCTTCAATGAATGGCCTATTTTAGAATTGTTTTCATATATAAGGCGCACCGGATTATAAGGCGCATAGAATAGAACAACCGTGTACAACCAGTATGGATCAACCATACACACAGTACATACAAACACTTCTGCAGTTTATCTTAATTCATGTGGTACACAACGAAGAATAAAGTGAATGTAACATAAGAAGCAAGGTTTCACTAAAACAAAACCACAGTGTAATTCTATATAAGAAACAAAACAAAATACAATTGGACTACTAATAAATTGATAATGAAGATTCTGGTAGATAATGGGGAAATGATAGGCATCACTTAAAGCTATTCCTGGGTAAAGTCTAAGGTTAAAGGGGTAGGTCTTTACGTGCTGTTAGAGCATTCCCAACCCATTTAACTTCCCTCAGATCCGCTGGGAGACAACCAGTATGGACCAACCATTATTAACCAATTGATCCATATATAAGGCGCACCGGATTATAAGGCGCACTGTCGTTTTTTGAGAAAATTAAAGGCTTTTAAGTGCGTCTTATAGTCCGGAAAATACAGTAGATGGTTCTTCGTCCCAACTGCTTAATGCCACGTTGACTCCTGAAGGCCTATAGTCCAAATACAGGTGTGTGTGTGTGTGTCTGTGTTTGACCTCCCAGTTACCCTCTAGTCACCCGTTTTCCTAGAAACCCTCTTATGCTTTTTAGGAAAGTGTGAACAAAATGCCCAGCCGTCACTTTCCCCTGAGGTTTTCCGAACACACAACGCCATACAAGGCAAAAATGTCTCTTTGTGGGCACTCGGTCAGAAATGCCAAGCCCGCCATGGACTCTGGAGAGCAGTTAAAGGCAGCCACTGGAGCGCTGTCTGTCGGGAAACCAACAAACCATCCCTCGAGGCAACAGGAGGAGGTGATTGAAGGAAAGGAGGAAGAGATGATGGGTCCATGTGAGCAGGCACCACACGCATACCTTCAGCCATGGAGTCATCGTCTGCACAGCTGTGGCGATGAGTAAGCCTTGATGAAAGCGTGGCGAGATCAACCAACCGCTGTCGCTTTTTAACGCTAAACAAGCACACCCACCACCACATAGCAATGGCCAGGGAAGTTATCTGTGCAGTCAGGGGTGGCTGTACAGCCACCCCTGACTGCACAGATAACTTCCCT
>OOFJ01078236.1:3425-13725 GCA_900323375.1 Benthosema glaciale
ATTTATTTTTTACATAATAACATATGTTGTTATAATGTTTGATGAGGCATGAGTTGACTAAATTAATAGTAATACAATGCTTAGAAAAACAATACTTACTTACTTAATCCTCTTCGTGCTGGATAGCACCTAAGGTCTTCACCAATGAACGCCAATGCTGTCTGTCTGCTGCCCAGTGCTGCACTTGGCCCCAGGTCCGTCCGAGTTCTTTCATTTCCTTCTCCACCGATCTTCTCCAGGTCTCTTTGGGTCGGCCTCTTTTTCTTTTCCCTGGTGGTGTCCATCTCTTGGCTACCCTTATTGTTAGAAAAACAATAAGGTAGAATAAATTAAAATAGCACAAACAAAAGCAATAAAAAAAAGCATTCACATAGACAATGGTGTACAGTATAATTAGCGTCTAAATTTATAGCAAGGAGAATAGTAGTTAATCGTAATTTCCACAAGTTTGTATTTGTCTCCTCCAGGTGCATCAAACCACAGTTGAAATCTTTGGCATTGGGTTTTCATGCTCTGGCCACACGTACCCTTGGTAAGTCTCGAACCCTCTGATGTCTAACAACTTTGGGCCAGTCTAATTAATTGTTTGAGTTTAGGCGGATGGATGTGTGACAGGACAAGTGTTTGTTTTGTGTTTCTCACAGCAGGGATCCCAGCACCCATTTACTTCGGAGCAATCATAGATACTACGTGTCTGAAATGGGGCCAGAAGCGCTGTGGTGGTTTAGGAGCCTGTAGGATCTACAACACCACTGCCTACAGGTACAAACCGCATGCATATGAACTTCAGCTTTGTCATAATCTTGTAATTTCATTTATATCTTTATAATATTGATCTTTGAAATTAATGTATTTATACATATAAATTGAATTAGTCACAGGGTCATACAGAGATATGGTAGTGTGGGATTATACTGTACTTATCCTGTTCCAGACCTTTCCAAATCAAGCTGAGATTTAGCCATTACACATGGCAGTACAATCAGGGATGTGCAATTGAAATAAGCTCTTTAATATTTTTATTAATTTATTTATTAACCCACAACATACTGTATATCAAATGTTTAGTGTAATTAATTATGCATTTGCCTTGCAAACATCACCTGTGTGATTTAATTAATGAATTACTGTAGTTCATGAATCCATCAGCCACAGTTTTTTCAGAACATCGGACACCTACAGTAGGCTATATATGTGTATAGTATAGTGTATAGTGTCCATATATGGGCACACTGAAATCACAGATCTCCATACGCACAGGGAAGTTTAGGGGCGATTACGCAAGCATGTTTTCATGGTCGTGGTCCTGTGTTGTGCGTACTCGTTCTAGACCTGGATTGTGGTGAGCTTTTTCTTCACACTACACACCCCCGGCCCTCAGGAGCAGACCTGTCGCTGATCCAGGCAACAACGCCTGCAGCAGTCGCTCCCCATCTATAAGGACCTTTACGCAGTACTTTAGCTAGAAATAATTTTCAAAATACAACTTTCTAACAATTCAATATACAATTCAGTATACAATTCAATTCAATTCAAAGGAGCTTTATTGGCATGAGAAAACCCGAAAACGAACGTTTACATTGCCAAAGCAAGTGTCACAAATACAATACAATAAAAACATTTGAAAATGGGGAACATATATACAGTTGGAGGGGGTACAGCATTTGTAAACACACTTATGTAACATTGCATCGTTATAACATGTTATTACAGGGTATAGAGCTTTTAAACAAATAGTAGCAATTATTATATATATATTTGCAGTTTCTTGGGTATAAATAGCAGCATTTTGCCATTTAGCATGTTCCTCAAGACTATATAGTATATACGATAAAAACTAAAAAGGTTTAAGGTCTCGTAACATCTCTGTTTACATGGGCAAGGTCCAACGGTCTAATTGGTACAGATAGTAGTTAGGGTGGTTGTATTCCATTGGCTAATCTTCTATCTAACAGTTGCTGCTGTGTTTGCACATTGTTGTATTTCTCCCAATAGGTATTTTTCGTCATTGGTCATAGTTTCAAACTCAATCTCATTCTTCATCTTTAGCAATGAATAGTACATTATGACAATGCTTATCAATAACTAACATTTTTGAACTTGACATTCAACCATAAAATTGCACCATTTGTCATACTGAGTTATATAGATCTAATAATATATTGTGTTTTATGACCTTGTATTGTGACTTGATAATGATACAGACACTGTATTCAGTCAGTGTGGCATTCATATTGTTGATTAATTGCTGTTGGGTGGAAACCTTGTATGTTAAAATCCTTGAGACTCCATCTCCATGCAAATATATTTTTCACATTTCACTTAGTTATGTCAACATTGTTCATTGAACAGTTTCTTCCTGGGTGTAAGGCAGGCTCGCTGTCATGCAAGATCTCTCTTTCACTATAACCCATGCTCCCAGTAAACAAGACACTCTCTCTCTCACTATATTCATTAGCCAATTAATTCCTGCATGCACACCCTCATACTGCACACATAGAAGCATGTTTACAGGCTGAAATTTTTTTTTTTTTTTATGGAAACCAGAAAAACATGGGGGGTGGGGGGTGAAATTACCAATTTCAAATTATGGAAAGGCCTTTCGATTAGGTAAAGTATTTTTAAACAGTCAATACTGGGAAAGCATCTGTGTCATTTCAGATTTTAGCCATAGCAAGTTAGCAACATACATTTTGTCAAATCGGCCTCAGGTCTAAAAGGGTTAAATAAAACATATTTCCAGCTAAATTATAATTGAATGAATGTCATTATTGTCTTTGTTTTTCAGGATAGCGTACCTAGGCTTGACTCTGAGCCTGCGGACCGTTTCATTTTGTCTTTGCATTCCGGGCTTCATTCTCCTCAGGAAACAACTGAGGAGAGAGGAGAGTAATGCTGTTCATGGAGCTCTGGCTAATGGTGGAACAGAGCTGGAAGCACTAAGGACAGACGAGAGCACAGTCTCCACTTCTGACCAACAGTGTACATCAGACAGTGTTGACAGAGAGACACGACTGTGAAAGCAGCACTCATCTATTTTTTTCTGCACGCACGCGTGCACACACATGCGCGTGTGTGCGCGCGCGCGCACACACACACACACACACACACACACACACACACACACGTGCAGGGAATTACAGACTATGGCTGCCTGCCCCCTTTTAAAAAAAAGACATTCTATATTTGTACTACTGGATCTGTGTGTAGGTTTTGTGAAACTGATAGAAAAAGATTGTGTTTTTTATTAGCCTGGCATGGCCAGACTAATTAAATATCACTGCGTAGATATTAGTCTGGAACTTCTTTGTTGAGGTTTTATTTCCAAGAGGTGGTTAGAAACAGAATGTCACAGCAAAAAGGTCTCACTTTGAATAGGGGGGTCTGATTGGTCCCTCACAAATGTGGGCTCAGGGAAATATAATTCACATTGAGGAGTGCCAGACCCAATCTACACAGGGATTTTTTCCTGTGGCAGATTGGGCTGGTTTCCAGGCTAGTTTTTTATTACCTTTTTTATTTATTTATTTTTTTATGAAAATGAAAATTTCCTTCTCATTACAAAACAATTATCAATATTGTTAATCTTTCATTGGAAAAAAGAAAACACCTGATTTTCTTCTTACTGCAGTGTAAGGATTGCAATTGTGACCACCACCACCATTATGCCACAATGTAAGGTTTTCTTCACAATTGGAGTCTTTGTTCACAAGTTAAACAATTTTGACAAACATGTGAAGAATATATTAAATGATGGAGTTCACCAGGCAAAGTTTAGACCAACAGAACATAGAAACAAATTGTTTCCTTTTATTATTTTGAGCTTTTCCCCCAATTAAGTTGTTCTGCCATTTTCCACTGCACATCCGATGATACTGTTGTCCCATGTCGCTGCTGACCTCTACTGGTGATCTTAGGCAGGGAGTAGGCAAGAATGCGTGACATCCAGTATGAGTCAGTATGAGACAGAGAAGTCCTTCCCTGCCATGGTCTCCCTCACCACAGGGCTTCTCTCCTGCAAATACAGCAAAGCAGATGCACCATGAAGAATTCAACCCACCAGTCTACGCAGTCAGTGGTGGGAAGGAACTATTAATGTGAACATGTGTGAGCTGAGCATATTTCCCTTCTAGATGCTTTATGTTTTTTTTTAAGAAAGATATACATATAAAAAACTGTCTCAGTTACTTACAGTAAAATTGACCTCTATAGGCCTACTGTCTGTGTTGTCTGCCAGTGCCATTATTAAGTAAGCCTGCTGAATATTTGTTTTCTTATCATCGTATCACACATTTTATATCAGGAGAATGTAAACATTACTCTCTATATACCTACCTTAAAATACGTTTACAGTCTCACACAAGCTAAACCGGTCAGCAGTTGGTGTTGTTTTAATTGAATCTGTTGCACTGCCATTCATTCCAATTACTGTAGGCCTATACAGACAAAACAAATTAATTACTGGGCACAGAATTTTGAGTGCATTTACCCAAAGTGCCATAACTATGCAAATAATTAAACTGACTAGAACTCGACCGGCCTTCGGCCAGTCTCGCTCTAGTGCCACGCCATGCCATCCAGGTGGCCAGCTGTCCGGATGCCCACTCATCCAGGTGAATTTGCACTAATTGTACAAACGTATATCTGTTCATGATGAGGTAATTGTTTATCCTGAAAATTCATAAAAGCTGATTTGTTCTTTGAGACAAATAAGTTGCTGTGTCTAAAAACGGTGTTACTGCACTTTGGCTTTGTGGGACATCTGTATCTTCTATAATATTAACCACTTAAAAAACTATAGGCCATACCTTGTACGTCAAATAGCAAAAATAGCCGATCAATAAGGAGTGAGCTTGTAGATCTGATATTTTTGCTGAATGTTCACCAGATGTTCATCAATTTTTATTGTATTTATTTTATTTCTTTCCCGAATGTTCACACATTCTGATATGACCAGAATTGGGATGCTATGGCTTCATGTAGTTAATGTAGATTGCTTCCTATTGTCCATGATGTAGTTGGCATGTGTTGTGTGATGGACATTTGAGTGATATATCGTTTGTGTTTTTTTTGTAGTATTGTAACACAATCTGCTGTGTACTTTTGTGCCATGTGTTGTCAAAGAACCAAGTCCACATTGCTATTCATTTTACTTGTCAGTCTGTGTGTTTGCATTTTGTGTTTGACAGACGTTTCTGAGCAGTCTGGTTAAGTGCGTGGTGCGTGCGTGCGTGCGTGCGTGCGTGTCTGTGCCAAAATCTGTAAACAGAAAGATGATGGTCTATTCTCAGGTTTTCTTCTCAATTTTGTTCTCAAAGTGAACAGTTTCATTCCAAGATTAGATGTTCTTCATTTGATACAAATTACTCAAAGTAAATCAAAGTTATCACGCTCCACACAAGAAATATAAATTGTTTATTTTCATCTTGAGACAGGGAATTTTAATTTGAGGTTGAACAGTGCTTTGAACACTGTCACATTTCTGTTTTGTAAGCGACAGATGTGTAGACTTTTGATAACAAGAATCAGGTATCAAGGAAACAACATTAATAGAAGTTATTTCAATTAAATTATGTATGGCATTTCCTCATACATTAATAATCAGAATAGTACAGTTTTATGGTTGGATTATTTTTGCAAATTTTAAAGAGTATCTTTTGAATGATAATGTGCACAAATAAAACAGTTTTATCATCCAATCAAATGTTATGTTGACAGTCTGTACATATTCATTCACATTCACTAGATTAGATGTAGATTCTCTTATAGCCTGTTCATTATTGACAGTCTGCATAGTATCCATCCGTATATTTAAGCAATGGTAATGGTACAGTGTGCAGTGTCATTAATGACAGTACTTAACGCACACCCTCAAGTCTAATATTTTGCGATTATAACAGCTACCCTTAAAAAAAAACATGTGAACTCAATTTATATAACTAATATATTTGTTTAAAGGAAAAAGGAAAGGGGCCCCCGCTGGCCAAGTAGTCCAGGTGCATGCAACAAACTGTAGGCTTTGGCCTGACAGCACGTTGCATGTTCGAGTCCCGTTCATGATGACCTTTGTGCATGTCTCTCCCTCTTTCCTGTCCATCTTCACTTGATACTATCAATAAAGGCAGAAAAGAAAAAAGTATTAGCAGTTCCATCATGCTCATTTAAGCATGGCTAGATGGCTATTTCAACCAATCAGATTGCTTCCTCGAAACGAGGCCCTAAAAACAAGGCTCCAGTCCAGACATCCCAAAACAAACTGGTCAGGCTAGCTTGGCCTTACTCCCAGAACCCACACCGCTCATTTTGATAGGTTATTTAGGTTGATATGGCTGAGGGCTTGTCGACAGGGTTGAGTACAGCAACTTGCAATGGGACTGGTCTACAAGATTCGATTCACTACAGCTACACCATGCACTAAGAATCCGATACCCACCACCTGTCAAATTACTTCCTTAATGTCAACGGAGTCCTGATCACAACACCAGATTCGGCTCATACATGGGGTTAAATTAATTTTGTTCCTATGACATTGAAATGTGGAATGCCCTACCAACAGCCGTTAAGGAATGTGAATCCCTAGACTAGACTCCTTCAAAACCACTCTCAAAGAGCACGGGCAGCTGCAATTCAAAACTGGCCACTGTAAAAAAATAATAATAAATAAATAAAGTTAAAGCCCCTCTATTTTTGAGTGGTGGCAACCACAGGTGCAGCCTAACACACAATTTACAATTTACGATAGGCATTTAGCAGACGCTCTTAATCCAGAGCGATTTACATAAGCATGAAGACACACACACACACACACACACACACACACACATGCACGCCAGGGAGGAGGGCTTGTACAGTACAGTACAGTACAGTACAGTACAGTACAGTACAGTACAGTACAGTACAGTACAGTACAGTACAGTACAGTACAGTACAGTACAGTACAGTACAGTTCCACTCACTTCGGACAGGTCTGTACACATATTCCCTAACTGTGATGATTTTTTTTGAGGGGCGCCTATGTCCAGCTTTGAGGGTTTGTGTGAACACACAACATTGGTTGGTGATTGGCTGATCACCCAATAGAATGTTTTGTTGCATATTATTTTTGCTGGTATGTAATTGCCTTAACTGGCCAGCGTATAAGTAGTAGCCTATTAAGTACTGGAAATAAAACTTTTTCTCTGACAGTGCAATTGATGAAGCTGTCCTTACTTTGAATCAGTACGTCCATTTTACTTACTTATTTGCTATATAATGATGATAATGTAAATCTGATTAGAAATGGAAATGCTGTCATTATTGTTCTAACTCACACGGCACAGGATTGGATTCGACTCTAGTCAAACCCCACCCCTTTATTCTCAACGAGCCAATAGCAATCGGCCACTTTGCATAGTTTGGACTTCCGGATATCTTTAGGAGGACTTCGTTTTTATTTGAGGATAATATATTCGTATGGGGCTCTTTTGTCCCATATCTTTATTTTCGGTCATAATTCCGTGGTATATTAGTACATCTATGTTTTTTGTTTTTTAAACCATGAGTCTAAATGATTGGCACTAGCAGACCTATATATATCCTAGCTGTGAGTTCCTTTAAGTGCCCGGATGAGCCTCGGTGGTCCGGGGTGCAGGCTTCAAACCTGTAGCTGCTTAGCGGCAGAGTGGTTCAATTCCACCTTTCGGGCGACGGGTCGGGTACAGCCATCTGTCGCGGATTCAGTCGAAATATCTTTAACAACTCACTTTAACAACAATTGCATGTATTCTATTCATGCAACTTCCCATCACCAGGCTTTCCACGGTCATTCCACCTCGGAGGAAAAGCTTTAACAATTTGCAGCAACAGCGGCAAATTTGTGTACTACTCCTTCCTTGGGTATTTGTGAAATATATTTCAGTCCCACACATTTTTTATTCAAATGTCTACCACCTGATAAGATACAAAGAGAAGATCAAAAGCACGGCTTAATATGATTTTAATAACCTTGCGTCTGCGTCACCATTCTTTCAACTGGGTGTAAGCACTAGCCAATCAGCCATAAGAACTTCCTTTCTGTTATCCAATCATTCTCCTGTAGACAGACACATTGCGGAAACGGAGTTTGCAGTGTGTGTAGCTAGTGATGTATGGTGTCCTTGGTTGTGAGCTATCGTGGGACAGTACAGTTTATAATTTCTAAACCCCATATTATTGGTAAGATACACTTATATTATTCATACGTATATAATACAGTCAAAGATGTGCACGTCATTCTATAAACTATCTTCCAACTGGGTTATTAGATCACGGGTTAGCCTTGCTACTTCAACGATACTAATACGTACTGTATTGCTGTTTTAGAGTTAAACACAGTAAACGTGAATCAAATGCATCTGTAGGCTATGTAACATTATCCATATCGGGGTAAATCGTGGCCGTGGGTACTGGGCAGAGCACTATTTGGAATTGAAAGGTATACAATTCGTAAGTGTTCCCTGTAAAAAGTCAAAGCTTATCACCAGAAATGATTATGTTTACTGTACATATCTGTCTCTTTTTTATTACTATAGTACTATCATATGATGTTTTTAATATTATTGTATAGGCCTGTTATTGATTGTCTATAATGTCTTGATGAGGCCAGGACCACAAACCCTTTATTGGTCCTTTTAGTGTCCTTTTAGCACCATTTGTATTAATCTGTACCACTTTACTAGCCTAAGATTATCATACATCTACAAGAGTCCAAATCTTAGGCTACCACTGTACCTTTTCCTCAAACTGCTAATAAAGTATGTAAAAGTAATGTAAAGTAAAAGTATGATTTGAACATTTATTGTATGGTACATCATTATCAGACGTAAAGTTACCACTTCTTGCAGAGTGGGAAGTCTGTTGGATCAGTTAGTTATACCAACATATTGCTAAAACCTTAAATCCCCAAATATGGAGTACTCTGAATCTGATGTCATCAAGACATCATAGTATGGCTTGGACTCCATATTTGGGCATGACTAATATAGAACTCCATATTACAGTATGGGCACACAATGGACATGAGGCGACTCCGGGGAGACAAGGATTTACGATTCTGTCCCTATCGGAACATAACCGGACGACCCCGAGTCAGCTTAAGCGAACTTCGCAAAGTTCGGCACAGCGACTTTCTTGCTTTAGCGGAACTCGCTTAGCAGTGGCTCAAGTTGAGCCGCTCGAATGTCTGGCCTCCTATGGAAATTGGAAACAATAATAGTTTCCTGCATGGCTCACAGTTAGACAACAATTTTGATTGTCTGCATGTTACGCATGTGAGGCCCACCCCTCCATTTATGGGCATGTAACTTGTGCATATATGGGAATGTTACATGTAATTTGTGAAGTCCAGGGAAATTTTATATAATATAATTAGATGTATTACCCACTAAACATTGACTTTCAAATTGTCTTCCATGTAGATTTATACTTTGCTTGGAACCATCTACCATGCCTCTTCATAAATATCCTCCAAAGATCTGGGCGGCTCTTAAAATGAAGGAGGGCATCTATGCTCGTCTTCCTCAACATTACCTCAAGTCATTGGAGAAGAAAGAGCCCACCCCAGTCCACTGGAAGCCCCTGGGTCTCAAATACATCCCTGATCCAGTGACCGGGAAGAAGAAGCGAGTACAGGATGTTCCCATCTCCATGTACTACCCCCCAGAGTGCAATGATGGACTCTGGGGAGGAGAAGGATGGGTAGCAGGGTGGAGATATGCCAACAATGACAAAGTGAGTATAGCTACTGGAGAAAAAGGACTTTGATTCTTGTCTAACTTGGTATTCGTAACATTCCTGATATTCCCCTCTTTGATGTTACGTGTGGTGTTAAAGAACTTCTAAACGTAGAATTTATTTTAGCCATTTTTAACTAACAATACAATAAATTAATAGCAGCCTTACTGCACCGTTTTATTCAAAAACTCTTGAAGACTCTTTTCTGTCACTAGTAAAAGTAGCTGACATCAAAATTCTTTGGGAAAACAAAAATATATTAAACGTCATTTATATGTAGTAAAAGTAGGCTACTGATCAATACAAGGTTACAAAGTATTACATGAATGGTGTGTGTGTGTATATATATATATATGTATATGTGTGTATATATGTATATATATCCTTAATGCTTTCATGCTAACCATTAGGCCTACATTATTGATTGAATTGCCTTATTTGGATATTGATTATTTCACCATATGAATATGATTTATTAATCATATTCTGCTATTTGATTTGTTTATTAGAAATGCTTATTATCTTCATTGACACAAGGTCATGTTTTCTG